>VZRF01009054.1:286829-310333 GCA_013396875.1 Vireo altiloquus
GCCGCCCCGCCCGCAGCGCTCCGCCAGCCCGCGGCACCCGCACCCTGCGCATGCGCCGCCGCACGCCCGGTCCTAGCGCCGCCGCCCGTGCTGTCCTGGAGCGGGCAGCCCCCGGCAGGGCCGTGCCCCCGGGCAGGGCCATACCCCGCGGCAGGGCCGTACCCNGGACAGCGGCCACTTACCGTCCGGGCGCGTCCCGCACTCACTTGCTCCGGCGAGGACTCATAGGGCCGGGGCGCGGCAGCACAGCGCGGAGCCGCGGCACCCATGCCCTGCGGCGGGCGCGGGGTAAGGTCCGGTGCGGGCGAAAGTCCGGCCCGGCCCCGCGACTGCCCCGGCTCCGCCGCCCNAAGGCCGTACCACGGGCAGGGCCGTACCTCCGGCAGGGCTGTCCCCCGGCACACACCCTCGCGCCGCGGCAGGGCTGTCCCGCTGGCACACATGCTCGTACGCGGTACCCTCGTTGTGGTGGGGCTTTGGAGCTGGTGGCCTTTTTTTCTTCAGGAGAGATGTTAGGCAATGGGCCGACTGGAGAATGAATGTCACGAAACCCCCTCTCTTGGGGCATGTTGGCCCAGGGTGGCAAATGCCACATGAAACATGTATGCAACCTTCCACAAGCGTCTCACAAGGTCTTAGCGTCTTTGCACCGGAAATTTAACTCTGCCAACATCAAACCTGAATCTGGTCATTAACAACCCAGCACCCACTCCCACTACTACACAGCAAATTTAGGAAAGCAGCCATATTGGAGATATAATATTCCAGAAATGGTCAAAATCTGCAGTTATTATTTAAGAAAAATGGCCGTTGATTTCCCCCATAATGTGTATGGTACTTACATATGCCACACCTAAGCTGAAAAAAGTCATGCTTCCTCTGAAATGCATTAGTGTGCATCTGGTGACCAGGGAAGGAATTCTGTAGAATCATAAGATGGGTTGGGTTGGAAGGGACCTTGCAGCTCATCTAGTTCCAATTCCCCTGCCATGGACAACGAACACCTTTTACCAGGTCACTCAGAGCTCCATCCAGCCCAGCCTTGAACACCTCCAGGGATGAGACATCCACAGCTTCTCTGGGCAACCTGTTCCAGTGCCTCACCACCTTAACTATAATGAATTTTTCCCCTAATATCCAATAGAAACCTACTCTCTTTATTTACTTGTTACTGATGTCTGTATTGTTACAATGTGTGTGTATATATACATATATTTCAAAACTAAGAATTATAGTTTAAAACACAGAGTTACATGCAGATTAGCAGCAAATTTTCATTAATACATATAAAGCTGTTGCACTGCCACCATCACAAAAATTAGAAGAAAATATAGTGAAAAATATTTTGTAACTAGAATAGGAAAATACTCTTGTGTTCATGGTAAATAAAGATTGTTTTAACAGTTTCTAGTGAAAGCTGAGAAAGAGGGAAAAGGATGTAATGGATAAAATCTAGCTCTTGTAAGGCCAAAGAAAAATCTGTTCCTTGAAGAAACAATAACTTCGAAAAAACCACACAAAGTCCAGATATTCAAATGCTTATCACTGAAACTGCTGGTGAAATCCCAATTCAGTTTTAATTCCACTGTTTCATGCCATTAGTAGTGAACTGGGGCAGACTCTTCAGGTATATTTGCTCCTCCTTAAAAAGAAAGTTAAATAGACACGTAAGGGCATAAAATACCATGCAACAAGGATTTTATGACAAATTTGTAGATGTGAAAATGGTAGTAAAGCTGAAAATAGTTAAGAATACTGCAGAAATGTGGTGTGTGAAGACTCTTCTTCCTTGAAATTTACTAAGCTTTAACTGCTATTTTGTTCCTCTGTGAAATCAAAAGCATCTCTGGGAAGTGTAGTATCCACATTTAAAATCTTCAGTGAATGTTGATAATTACATACCTAAAAAAGGCAAATTGAGCTACAACGGATACTGTTAAAAGGTGACATTGTACATTCATTCTGCTGTTTACATACCATTCATTCTTTTTATTACTAAAGATTTCACATGAACACAGTCAGTTAGACAGATCTTGAACAGGTATGGTATTTTCAGTGAACCTATGCCACTTTACACAAACAGTGTCGGTTTACAACTGAGCTCCAGCCTTGGCTGAGAACAATCCAATTTGATTTAAACCAACATAAAAATAACTGAGGTTGTGTTTGTGTTATTGATTGTTCCTGGGAAGACAGCAAACTGCTTGAGCAAAATTTTATAAAAAATGCACTACAGAAATATTTAGTTATCTTACACTGAATGATTTTTCTTTAAACATGCCGAAAATAGCATACAAGAAGTTCTCTTACTTCTTTCATATATTTTTTTGGCTTAACATGAAACTATTCGTAAAGTGTGATAAGGAAATTGAGGAAAAAGAAAAACAGTCTCTTAGGCATCTTACATGTTAAAAGTCTCACTAAAAATGACGCTTCAAGATTTTATGTCTCTGAGTTTTCATTCTTTGAGGTCTTTGGTCATAAGACACTCTCAGACTAATTTTTAAAAAATCTGTTGCAACAACTTCATCACAAATATAAAGAGGCTCCCCTAGTTGGTTTAACAATTTTTCTGTCATTTTGTTGTTAGCTAAATCATTAGCTGTCCAGAAGAGAATTTGCTCAAAACCTAAAGAAAATAGGTCCTATTTATGAATGTCTGCTAAACTCCAAAGGGACAAGAGCAAAATCTCTTTGGAATACTGCTTTCTACCAGGCTGTCAAACTTTGTGAAATTTCCATGATGTCAACACTGGGAAAGAAATACATAGGCAGTTCCCATACATTCTAAAGAATAACCTGTTTATTTAGGGTAAGACAAGAGAGTGTTTTTTACAAACAGAAGTGTAATGGTGAAGCTCTTTATAAGTTCTTGAAATATGTGTTTGCTGTTAGCAAGTAATGCTTATTTATTGCACAGAGACTTATGAACATGGAAAGCCTTGTGGATTGGTATTTTTTCCTTGTATTATCTGATGCCTAGTAAACTACGATCTGAGAAGCTTTCTTTTCTGTCACAGGGCATCCACAATAGTTTTCTAATATGAATTCTCTAGATTTAAATAAAATGTTCATGATACAGTCTTTCCATCAATGACAAAGGAGGGGGATGGAAATTCATTTAGCTCCAGTAATCTCTTTTTCCTCTGCTTATCTGCCTATTTTAATTTAATGTATGGAAACTTAATATCTGTAAGTTAGCTCCTCTTTGTCAAATGTGCTTGAAATTGGCCAGCAAATTCAAAACCTATTAAAAGAGTGTGGATTGACAGACATTAAGTGTGCATGAATACAACAGTATGGTCTTGTAAGCCCTTCCTCATGAGGAAACCTGAATAAAAGAGAAGTGGATGTTAAAGACACCCATACAGCACATAGGTGAAAGTGTCTTTAATTTAAACTATGCAATCAAGTGGAATAGCATTAGGCATGCATGTAATTTTATAGCTGATAATTCTACCTGTTAATATTTGGCAGGAAACTTCACTGAAAAAGCAATGAGTTAAAGTAATGACCTTTTATATGCCACCATAACATTTAAAATTACTCAGATGAGCATAGAACAGAGGACCATACACATGGATGTGCTTTGGCACATACTTGTTTTAATTCTGTGATATATTTGCTCAACTTGGTCTACTCCAATGAGTGAATTGTTCATGGACAGATTTATTTCCAAGATTTTAGTATAAACTAGAAGTGTCTGGTAGCAGCATGGCAGTTCTTAATGAGTTCATATTATTTTTTCCATGCACATTGTCTGTTAGATCTCTGAAAATTCTGTGAACCCTTTAATTTTCATGGTATTTGCAAAGCTTCAAGGATGCTTAAGTTACTCCTTTTTACACGTAGCTTTTTAATTCCAAGCCCCTGCTAGGTATAGTCTGGGCAGGCAAGTTCTGTAGCTGACCTCTGTCTGCAGTGAGTAATTTGTCTGACTAACTGTGCCAACACTGAGCTCAGGATGTATTTCTGAAGCTAGCTGGTGGCTTGTCAGTGTCTCAGGTAGGCATCTCATCACTTGATCTTGTTTTCTCAGTCTTTTACTTAATTATAATGGTATTCCATACTTTGGTCCTATGTGCTTAGCTTAGCTCTTTCTCAGCTTTGCTCCAGATCTGTCTGGTCCTTAGCCTAGACTCAGACTTAATTAATTTCCTTTCCTTTGTTCCTTGAGGTGGTTTCTCTAGAACTCGTCTCTCTATGCTTTCCTTCTTCTCCTCTTTGCTTGGTACCTTTCTTAACTTTTCCAGGATCTGGGTTACCTTGTTTTTAAGCTTGGTCCTTGTCTGGTCATCAGTGCTAGTTATGACTGTGTGCCCAATGAATACCCCTCTCTAATGACAGGTTTAATGTCAAGGGCAGGGAGGTTTGTTTAGGAACAAAATTATCAGATACACAAACATCTTTAAAATGGAAGGTGTTCTAGTTGGCTCAGGAATAACCTGTCTTGTAAATGCATGTTTTTAACAGGACCCAGCATTGCTACCATGAGGTAGAAGTTCTCTTCTTTCTTTTGAAATAAAGACATCAAAAGGCACCAACTTCTTCCTGTCTCTACAGTGTGGTTTTACTTGAACATATAAGCAACAGTCTGGAGTAAGGCAGCACTTGAAATAAATAAAATACAGAAGATGAACAAGATTAAGCAATTAAAATCCTAGTCTTGAGAACACTTTGGCTTAATGGGCTCTTGCAAATGGTCTTCTCTGCTTTCTAGCTCAGCAATTTTCCTGGGCTCTGTGAATTGAAGTAACACCTCAGCAGTTTTTTTTTTTTCTGGGATCTAGATGAATAAATTCCTGAGCAACATGACCTCACAGCTGGTCCCTTCAAACCTAGGTTACTTTCTAAACCTGTTTCTGCCTATTTCTTTTCTTCCTCCTGTCCTGGCCATTGGTGTCCCTCCAGAATCACTTCTGGGTCACACTTTGACTGGGGAGCAATATCCTCCTTCTCACTTAACTAGAGAACTTAGCAGTGACAAGGCAAACAGCATCCTTATGTTAAGTGTCCTTATGGGGACCCCAGATCTGTATGTGATGCTATGGATGGGGTCTCACCAGAGCAGAGTAGAGGGGCACAATCCCCTCCCTCAGCCTGCTGCCCACACTGCTTCTATTGCAGCCCAGGATACATTTGGCATTCTGGGCTGTGAGCGTACACTGCCAGGTCATGTTGGGCTTCTTGTCCACCAGCATCCCAAAGTCCTTCTTCTCAGGGTTGCTCTCAATTCATTCTCTTCCCAGCTTCTATTTGTGCTTGTGATTTCCCCAACCATGTGCAGGACAGGACCTTGCACTTGGCCTTGTTGATGAGGTTTGCACAGGCCCACCTCTGAAGTCTCCTAAGTTTCAGTTCCTTGCCAGAGATCTTCAGAGTCCTGTGGATTATATGTGGAAGTCCGTCCGCACTTTCTTTTCAGGCACAACAGGGGATTTTATGTGAGCAAAGAGCATATTTTATTATCTGTTATGTGTCAACAGCACTGCTAGTTATCAAGGTTGCTGACACTTCTTATCATAGAGCCCTGATGCTGTAGGGAAATACAAAGGAGATCCCATCACTAGACAGTAGCCACTTTGGAGAACTGTAGTCAGTCTCCACTGCAAAGTTCCTGTGTGGCAAATTTCTTTAATCATCTTTTTCCCCAGGTTATTTTGTTCTCGCTTTTTGTTGTTCGGCTTGAGATCTCACAGGCTGATTCAGAGAAATGCTTAAACATTCACGACTATATCTGAAGCTACTGGGAACTGCCCTTTAAAAATATGAAATGTAACTCATTGTGAACTACTCAGATGGATTAGCTTGAATTCTCAGATACTTGTGTTGTAATGCTTGAATTCCCCAGCTGTAGGGAAGAGATGATAAAACTCTGTTATTTCAGGGAAATGCAGAGAAAGGTTTGTGAAACGTGTGCTAAGAGAATCACAGGACAGGGCAGCAGGAAATATATGGCTGTCCTAACAGCTAAAACACTTAATAGTGGAAAGTATATAGGCCTAATGCTGAATGAAGCTAAAACAATATACTATAAGAATATACTAAAAAGCTCATTCTTTGCACGTAATGAAGCAGGGGTCAAGGAGAAAAATGTGTATGATTGTATAAAGCCGGTGTCATAATTTAATAAGGGAATAAAGATTCAAAAACATCTTTAACTCTGACACTTATTTTTCAGTGTTTGATAAATTATCTTTTAGGGCAGTTTTTCTTTGAGAAGGTGCATATAAAATAGATTTTTATAGAAGAGTCTCTTGCCAGCTAAGGTGGATATGCTGCTCTGCACACAGCTGCCCTTCGGTACACCTGTTACACCTTGTTGTTCCATCTAACTATGCTGGGATTCAGAGCTAACAGAGCTCAAGTCTGATTAAGAATTAGCGAAGAACTTACTAGTTGTGATGAAATCAAATCTAGTGTTACTTAAGTAATCATCAGTTTCTTTGCAGCCTTACAAGGAAGGGATAAGTCTTCCCCATCTTTCCATTTATTTCACCTTCTTCCTTTTTCTCCTTGTCCTTTTTTTCATCTCTGCTTTTTTTCTTCTCCTCTTCTAAATATTCTGTACTGCTAAATATGTTTTTCCTTTTTCGTTTCAGTATCTTGTCCAGATTCTTCTCTGCATTGTTATCCAGGATACATATAAAAAATTGTCTGAGGTGAGGCTGTTTCTGGATCACTCGCATGGTTTAGGAAAGTTATTCTCCAGTTTAGTACTCCGAAAAAGACCACACACTGCTTCTCTCCCCACCCTCCAAAGGCAGGTCCAAAAGGCAAAGATCACAGGTTGAGATAAGAACAATTTACTGGAAACAGCTATGAGATAAGAAAAGGAACAGTAACAGGAACAATATTAATAACAAAAGGCGTAAGACAAAGAAACAAAAACACAGAGAAACCCCTGACAATAAACGAATACTGGACCATTCCACCCATCCACCATGTTTTCTCCACCAGAAGGAACGCCCTTCTCCTGGGAAGTGAGAGTCCCCTGCCCCTGGCAATGACAGGGGATGGTATGGAATAACAGTGGGCTCTGGCCACGAACCTTCCCAGCTATCGCAGAAGTTTAACCCTGTCCTGGCTGAAACCACGACAATCACTTGCACCAAAACCTTCTGGTGACAAAGCCTAGAGCGACTATGCCTGAGATGCCTTAACACAAATAGAGTGCCTTTCTCCTTGGATGTAAAAGCCCCCCTGACTGGCTCACAGTTCCAATGAAAATTGCTTCTGAAACTGTAATTGGAGGTTTGAGGGAGATGCAGGTGAAAGCAGGACACAAAAATGACAGAAATAAGTAAAAATTAAAAGACATTAAGAATAGGTAGGACAAAGGAGAATGTAAAAATCTGGAGAATGATGGAGGGATGTGGAGGCTTGAAAAAGAAAACAAGAAGACATCTTGTATGAAGAACTATATATTACTTTGTTATTATTACAAAGTCTGGCAGGAAGTATGAAGCAAAAATGCTTTAGACTGAAGTCCTTCATAGAAGTAAAGAAAAGTAACTTGTCTGGCTGCAACTTCGTCATAATTTTAATAAAGTTCTTTTCCATATCAGAAGACACAGATTTTACCATGGCTTTTTAACTCTGATGTGTGATAACTGTATCCCTATAGGAGAAAAGGTATATGCTTGCCAAGATGCTTATCTAAACAAAAAACTTATAAAAGGCATGGAAAATATTTATGAGAGGGATGCCTGTCAATTAATCTTTTCTTTTAAGGAGTATCTTAAATTGTTAAATGGCAGGTTTTAATTGCTTTGAACTTAATGTGTGGAAGAAGTGAACATATTTAGGTATCTAAGCTAAAACCGTTTTTCTCCACAGAATGATGAGTGAGACTAGGGTTACTACCATATTCTTCCTTCACACTGTAACCAGTCTCACATTTCTGCAATATGAAGGACTGTACACAAGTTATTAGGCTAGTACCACAAGAGTCAGCAAGTAACTAGCTTTCATTACAGTCAGAATCAGAAATGATTTTTCACAGGACAATGGATGACTCTGACTTCCTCGAAATTTTCTTCTATTTCCTGCAAATTATCTGAAGTAGGTTGCTTGTGCCCTAAATCTGAGCCATATCTGTGCTAGCATATTTTAAGTAGTGTTCTGCATAGGCTCTAATTTTTCCATGAAGCCTTTATACCCCTGCTGCAAGACAAATAGCATTACTTAATAAATAAATACAGCAGAAATATTGTACAGCTTCAAATGAACACAAAACCTCATTATATTCTCAAGTATTTTGTATTTTAAGTAGGCAGCTGAGAATGTGTGGCATTTTTTGGTTAAAATTTCTCCACAAAGAGTCTCTTTATATTACCTTTCCTAAATGTAGCCGTTTTTTAAGGGTCAGTTGGCTGCTTGTCATGTAAACAATGTGTTACTGAAATGTTGATGCATTACTCCCATGGACGAGGGACTGAGGAATGGTGCTGGATTTGCAATGCAGACATGAGTGAGCAGAACTGGACTGCCACTCAGTGGTGCAGGACATCATTCATTCTTGTGCCACCACCCTTTGGCACTGACATGGCTGAACACAGCTACATCATCCACCAGATAATATATACTGGCCACAAACAGGGCTACAAACTGCTGTACAACTATATTATAACATCCTAGCAATGACTAACTCCTGGAATGAGTATAAATCAACTTTGGAGGCAATTCTGAAAAAAAAAAACCAGTTAGAGAGCCAAATGCCTTTAAGCTCAATTTTGTGCAACACTAAAACACCATTATTAAAGAGAATTGTCTGCTTAGAGGTAACATATCAGTGACTTAGACACTTACCCGTTGTCATTTATCTGTGATTTTCCACAGAAGATGTTAAAATGGCATTACACTCCCAGGGGATTGCTTATCAAAGAACTCTTACTTCACTACTATACTATTGCGATGCTTTTGATAGCTATGACATGCTTTAATTTGAATTCTCTCTTTGCACCACACTAGAATGTATCAGCTGTTTCAGGATCAAAGGATATCTTACTGCACTTCAGAAACTCGTTAAATCTATATTTGTAAATAAAGCATTTGTTCCACAGCACTAGGTGTCCTTGAACCACTAAAATGAACAGCTCTGCAGGACATGTCCTAAATGTACTCACGGCTCCAGTGAATAATGAAAATGTGACTTGTCTATTAAGTGTCCTGGGAACAACTTGTTATGGCTTATAAAGCAGTAGAAAAAGCACACACAGTGGTATTCCCAGAGCTGAAACACAAATCTAATTAGACTCCCATAAAATGTCTTATTCGAGACTGAAAAATTGCTAACTGATCACAAAGTTTGCTTTATAGATTAATAGGCTAGTTTAATAGCTACAGTTCTCACTGTGTATGAACTACTTCTTTATGTACTTTGCTGTACAGATATTAATTGCTTTGGCTTTTATGTAATATATATTTATATTGCTGCTATTTTTGCAAATGAGACCTGCCTCAGGTAACCTTTTTAGCCTGTGCTTTTGTTTTCCTTTTTTTAATGAATGAAAAAGAAGTCAATCTGTTTTCCAAGTCAGAATTCATTTTCTGGTTTATCAGCAGCTGAATACTGGTATTCATGCTTCCTGGTATTCCTGCTTCCTAATTATTGAAAAATATTTAGTTCAATCCAGTAAGACATTAAATTTAGAAGCAGAACAAATTTTACATGCAGCAGTATTTTTGACATAAAACTGATTAAAAGAGTAATAGACCTTTTGGGGATACTGCTGGGGGCATCTTGATTTATAAGGAGTTACAGGATCTGGGAGATAGGCAAAAAGAACTTCATCTGTGTCTCATCATAACAACACCTTTTTTGTACTGGTGCTACAATTGATTAGGGCTGGCCACAGCATTTCACTGAGCACCAAAAAGATGCTTTCTAGTTTCTGGAACTTGGGACAGCAATTTCATTGCAGAATGTTCGACTCTGTTGTCATAAAAAATCCTCTATTGCCTATAAAATCCATGGCCTAAATAGTAACTAACTACAGGACAATGAAATTTTTTTTTATATGGCTCTATAAACTAATGAGTCCACACCCGTGTCAAAATCTAATGCCAGATATTATGTTTGACTGCTAGCAAGCCAAGAGAAGCACAGAACATTTTCTTGAGAGGGAAAAGCTGCACTGGCAACAAATTTTGAGACTAGAGGTAAAGGGAAGTGGAATTTCTGCAATTTCAACAGTAGAATAATACATTTTAATTTTTTAAGTACGAAGGAAGAGAGCAATCACGTCAGAAAAAAAAAATCTGAAAAAACATATTAAAGCTAGTCATTGCATTTCTTGTCAAAATATTCCATTCAGTTTAATTTTCTCTTCAATAAAACTCTGATCAGTCTAGGAGATGACCCTCCAAACTATTTTTGACCACTGTTTCCAACATGCTGCCTGGCTTTGTGTTGGCCTTTCATGTGTGACCATGACTTTCTAGTACTCTCTTTCAATTTTCTCTCATGTCTACTTGTGTTATTCTGTGCCATGTTTCCCCTCTTCTCTTTCATACCTCTAAATCTATTTTTATTCTTCCCCCAACATTATCATTAACGATTTCTTTTAATTTTCTGTATCCTGAATTCTGCTAGACCAATCTTCTGACAACTTAGGGATCCTCACTGTAAGCTTTTCCATTCTTCTTTTATTTTTCATATTGACAGTCCTTATGTTCTCTGTCTTTATTTTTTCAGGTCAGATAATTCTTTAATTTTCCAGTAAGCACTCCTTAGTAAAACTTTGTTTCTATCACCTGATGTAAGAGAAATCATCTCCTAAAAATTTCTCTCTTTCTATATCTGCCCATTTGCAGTCCACACTGGTGCCTTCCTTCTCTGAAGTCGTGAGATGATTAACGTGCAGCTGGAACTGAGCAGGATTTTTCAAACCATTATATATAAGGTGTTAAGAACATACTTTACTTAGCTACACAGGAAAAAATAAACCTTCCTGGCTATCCAAATAATAAAATAAAAATTTAGGTGGCTGAAAAACAAAGAAGGAGTTATGTTTGACATGATCCTAGTTTAAATGTGTATCTGATTATTTACAGTTGTGTTGGTGTTTTTTCATGCTATTGTCAGTCTTAAATATAACCTATATACTTACATGTTCTACTCTTAAACATTGACACTTGTCACCATTGTTTGTTATTCTTTTCTAAACTTGAGAGCATGAAGGTTTAAGAATGTTTTGGTAGTGCTGTTACCTGGTGACTAAGCTTGAATGATACAATTTTATGAAAGTAATAATCTGAATTGCTAATAAAGTTTATGTTCTTTATGCACAGCCCTATATCTTACACATTTTTTCTTTCAAGAAATTTTTTTAATACAAAGAATGAAATAAAAGCTCTTTCATATGATCAAATGTATATTAAACAAAGGAAGCATCATTTGATAGCAGTCTGAATGCAATAGAGTAGTGGCTGTGCTCAACTGACAAATAACAGGTTCTGTGCTACCTTGGGTCCCTTCTCAAACTAACCATTTTCTACAGTAGCTTTCTTCCATAAAAAACAGTGTGGCATCAGTGATGGACCTTTTATGGGATCACCATTATTTATGCAGAGTCTTAAGTAGTAAAGTCTCCACTGGGACATGTTTGTCTCACACTATCTTCTGAAGATATGTAGAAAAAGTACATACATGCTTTGTGTCTTACTTTACTTTTTTCTATACGAGCAGTGATAGGAATGAAAGGGTTTTATTACTAAAACAGGATGGAAATGATTGAAAAGTTGTCCAAATGAAGCTTACATCCTTCAATCCACAGATCTGTTACGCTTCATGTTCACTACATGCTATAAAATACTTGGAACACATGGAAAAATTGAAGGTGATTCAGATAAAGCAATTACGAAGCCTGATTTTGCCATTCAATGTTGTGTCCATGGTAACACCTTGCATCACATAGCACCTGTGTATATGATGCAAAGACATTTCTTAAAGTTGCACAAATACTAATTAACATGAGAGGCAAACTTCTGTGTATCTTTTATCAGGGTGAAATGAGTTTTTTACTTCTATTATAATAACAGAATTTTCCATAATTCACTGGGTATTTAAGATGTGGCATTGTAAACAAACTATAATTCCTAAGGGAAAAACATGCAATATTTAAAGATGGGAAAAAAAAGGTTTTATGAGAAAGGAGGAGAACAGTGGGTTAAAGGGACAGCTGGTGTGTGTATGCTACCTGATACGGGAGTTCTGCTCTCTGTTACTATTTTGTCACTGCTGTAGTAAGGCAGTAAATGATAGCTACTAGTAATTCACTGAATAAGCACGTGTCTTGTCCAGCTGTATCCATGCCTTCAGCCTTCCTGTGAACATACTACAGAGCAGTCTCTACAGAAAATCCCTCAGAAATCGCCAGAGGTGAGAAGGTTAGCAGGGTTCTACAGAAATTACTTTAAAACTAACAGAACTTATATGAGTATGCGTGTTTTTTATTTTTTGACACTATCTCACAAGATTATATAATGTGACTATTGCTTCCTCATGTAATCTCTAAGATAAATTTAAAAATACAACAAAGTTATAACATTCCATTAAATTCTATAGCTTACCTCTATGATGTTCTTCTTGTTCTTTTTCAACTCAGTCATATAAAAATTTTGTATGAAACCCCACAGATGTCTTCACTGAAAATATGCATTCTTTTCTTTTCTTATCCCTTTACATTTCTGAATCTATAAGTCTACATTGTGTCAACTGAAATGAATTATGCAGGGACAGTTAATGAAAAATAGTATTATGAACAAGTGCTGAGTACCATTACCAAAACAGCACATGTATATATACATGTGCATTCACAGACATATATATACATATATGGAGTGGATGTGTGTTTGAAAGGGGGTGAATAAAATTCAATTCTGAATGAGTGATTAAAGCTGAACTCAACATCAGATGACAACAGCTGTTCTTGATTCATATATATGCTGGTTCTGAACTAAAAAAATCCATAAAATATATTTATTCTTAATAGTGAATAATTTCTCACATCTCTGAGACAGGCAGCAGACACAAAGTACCACCTAACTGTACTTTAGTTGTATGTGACACTACATACAAAGGCGTTTAGTTCTGGCTACTATGAATTTTTGCAGGACCGTGTAAAGTCTTTGAAGACTGATATGGCCTGCACTTGTCTTCATTTTAACAGTTTGATGTGACCATATTGCTTGCTGCCTATTTAAGAAAATGTGCCTATATTTTTGAAAGGAAATACCAAGGAATGACTATGCATTAGTTTTATGCAGTTAACGCTGATCAGAAATAGAAAAGAGAGAACATTCACAGTAAACAAATAACTGTACAGGTGTATTTTAGTTATAGGTATCTATATAATAACTTTCAGTCCTCGCATGATAATTTAATCTTCTCTCCATTATGTTCCAGTTTGTTCCAAACACTGTCCCATTTGGCACAGAAACTTCTACTTAAGAAAGTTGGAAACCAAATATTTTTCTTTCCAGGGGCAGACATTCCTCAGTCGAGTTCAACAAAGTGGACCACAAGGGACCTGTCTCTGTTGTCCAAGCTAGCAAGATACATTTATGAGCCAGCATCAGTAAATAAAGAAGGCAGGCTACAGCTGTCCTCCAACACTTGAGGTCACTGAGCAATTCCAGAACAACAAGTCAGTGATTTTATGGAATTTCCCATGCAGACAATTACAGCACATTTGACCATATCACAACACAAAACATTGGCTTCTTAGTGCATTCCCACAACAACACCACCAAAGCAACCACAAACAAACAAACAAACAAACAAACAAACAAACAAACTGCAGTGAATCAGGTGTTTCTGTCTGGCCTCTCTTACATAATTATTTTTTGCAATTCTGTAATTAAGTACAGAGAGGTTCAGAGAGATAAATTCTTTGAATATGAATTACCATGTGCATTTTAATGAACTCCACAGCCTACAGTAAACCATGTATGTGGTATGAGCCAAGGCCATTGTTTGAAAGAGGGGCACGCAGCAGTGGCAAGGAGAGGTGCTGGGGAGGGCCCATGAGAAAACAGACCCCTGTAAGGGTATGCTGACAAGAGACCAGAAAGTAATTCCCATGAGCAGTCAGAATATGCTCTGACCTGAAGGGTTAGCTGTGAACTCTGCCAGACAAATGGTTGAGTAGAGATAAAGAAATAAAAGTAGAAAATTAGTGCTTCTTGATGGGAGGAGTACTGCTTTTATTCTGGTACTACTTATAAGGTACCACACCATATGAGAAATATGATAGAGGTCATTTTAGCTAAAAAAAAAAAGTGTAATTGATTATCCAGCCATTGCACGTCACTACATAGAAAATTAATGCATTGCTCTGAGATCTAATATTTATTCAAATATAAGACCATATGAATTTTAAAAAGCAATTATAAAACACTACAATCTATTCTTGCAAATTACCTGTTGTAATTTTAGCTCTAGGCAACAATGACAAATTACAATCTTCATTTCAAGGATATGAGATGCATTACATAATGCAGATCTATAGTGTTTTGAACCATTAATCATCATTGTCTGGCAGCACTGTTTGTGTTGATCCTGTTTACAAAAGAAAAGAACTGCTAAGACATACTATTTTAGGCTTCTCCTTATCCAGTAAGTATTCTTTAGAAGGAATAATTTATAATCTGAATTTGCATTTAGCATCAAAATGGAAAAACAGCCCAGACATAATTGCAGCGAAGAAAGGTTGACATCCACAATAAAAAAAATTGACCCATTTCTATCTTCACTAAACATTTATCTGTTACTATGTTAATAAGCAGCTAAATGTTGTTATTAAATTACAACATTGTGCGACCTGATAGTTTTAAAATTACAATTTAGGCACATGATCTAGGAGCCACTGGACTTTTCTCAAAAATATATAAAACATTGTCTTGCAATGTCTTCATATTTTCTGTCAATTTTTTCAAGAGAGATTCTCCCTTTCTATGTAGAGAACACTGTTAATCATAAAGTACCAGATTTCACTACTAACAATAGTAATTCTTTGTTAATTGTATCAAAATATAAATATAATCACTGTCAAACTGAAATATTTTTTTAATGATTTATAAGATTTTTTAAATTAAATCTGTTCCCTATCGATGAAAGATATTCAGTATCAGGTTAGACTAGGAAATGGGTCTTTTGGTCCTGTAAAACTGTTTAAGGTTTCTTAAATATCCCTTTATTAAATGTCACTAAACACTTTCAATTTAATGAATGCACAGATAATGGCCTGGAAATAAGAGGAATTTACCTAGGATGTGAAGGGCTCAGATTCAGTCTGCAGGTCTGCCATTTCTTCCTGTCCCAGAAATATGCTCCAGACAACAGGAAATCAACCCTACAGTGGTTTTCCTAGAGATAGATTATGACTTTCTGTATTTGTATATTTTGTTCAAATTCTCTGCAACAGGGCTGTGAAGTGGAGTACCCAGCATCACAACTAGAGAGAATATTGGACTAGCTCCATAGTGGTTTCTCTCACACCTGGCAGATCAAGAAGAAAAAAAAAATCTCAGGGCCAATACCTAAATCAAACAGAAGATACTTGTGAGTTTGTTGCTTAACTCACAAAAGTTTCATGACCACAAGGCTATTACCTATTATACCTCTTACTCTCTAGAGTATTGCATTTCAGTAAAAGCCCTGTTGGAGCACTTTGGTTCTTGCAACCTGTCACTTGCTACCTTGAAAGTAGGATGTTCATTGCAACTATTATTATGCAAGTGAAGTCCAAAGTGACTGTGTAATTCTCTTCAGAGTTTGCTAAAATACAATGCTGACACAAGGAAGATGTCTAACAGGCAAACTCTCCATGTGCACTAAAAAAATATTGAAAGCTTAAGATATAGGCTTCTTTTTTTGAAAGAAATACATCAGAATAGTGGAGATGTTTGAAAACTTGAAACAAGAGCAATCCTTCTAAAGTGGACTGCAGTGGCACTTACTGCCTCTTCTGCTTTCACAGTGCCTTTTAAGATAACCTTGTGCATGCTTACATTAGGGATTTTTGCATATATGCAAAAATGAGGCAATTTGTTACATCATTATGGTATGTGCTGATTGCAAACCTTTAGAACTCATCTAAAAATATGGTAAGGTTATTTCTCCAGTGCATGAGATGAAAACCAAATTAGATATTTACTTAGCCTGTCATTACTTTTTATTCTTTCTTTCTGTGGGAACTAACATGACAGGGCTCACCACATGAGGGACCAAGAATTTGCATTTCAGAACAAAAATAATAAACAATAATAACCTTAAAGTATGCCCCTGCAAGCCGGTAAGGAATAGAATTAGTTCATTTGAAAGCTAAGCTATGCTTTAATTGTAATGCAAATTTGACCAAGGATATATAAAATAGGTGCATTAAGATCACAGGAAATATTTGTAAAAATTAAAAAAGAATCACACAACAAAAGTCAATAGGACAGTTGGAGAACTTCCATGCACGTTGTCTGTATTTTCATCAATTGTATACATCTCAATAAAATAATTATCATCTAAGTTAGCTTCCCCGGAAAGAGCACTTGTCTGTATCTTTGAGAGTATCACAGCTACAATGTTATTACCACCCTGATTACATACAGTAATAACATTTCAAGGAACTCAGTTGTTCTCCTTTTTTCCCCGTCTCCTTTTTTCCCCCAAGTTTTGCCTTACATTACCAAAACCAAAGAGGTAGACTCACTCTTACGCTAAATTGCAGTACATCTCTCCCTGGTAAGAAGTTACTGTATTTGCTTTCCGTCACTGTCCTGTCCTGAAACTCCTCTGAGTCTGAACTCCAGTTTCTTGGGTGCCTCTGTCTCTGCACAGCTATTGAGGCCATGAAAGAGGTGTTTCCTGGGTTATCCTCACGTATCTGAGAGTGTAAGTGCAGAGGCAGTGAAGATTCATGCCTGCCCTCAAAGTCTGCATCTTCTCCTGGATCAGCTGTGCTCCTTCAGTCAATCATAATGTCATTATTTTGGCAAATTTCTTAGTTACTTCCTTCCCTAGCTGCCACTTTCAACTTCTGTGAATTTGCTCCAGGGACAAAGAAGGCTGCAAGAGCACAAATTTGAGGGGAGAGTAATACAACTGCATTGTCATCTCTAAGTGTTCAGCTCTTTTATTTTTTTTTACCTGCTCCATCTGTAGACCTCAATTCTCAGAGGACACATCTTCTGAGCAGCACAGGGCATAGATGGTGTCATATCCCACATTCTTCTGTGCCACTGATAGCATAGCAGACATTTATAGCATTTATTGATGGAAACTAGTAGATACCAGCCAATTCCAGGCACGAGAATGTACTGGCCTCATGGAAAAAATATGTGTATAAATCTGAAAAGAAAATAGCAGAAAATGTCTTTCACAGATAAATAGTTAAAGGCATTTGAAACTTCAGCTTTTACTAGAAGTGTTTAAATAATCATTAAGATAATTACTTTTCAACTTATTGCCATGTGATCCAGCATTCAGGATGGCACAAAAATCAAGCAAATAAACCTGGACACTCTGTGAGCAGCAAAACTGCTTATGTTCATTCTTTGTGCATAAGTTATGTTCATCAGCAGAAGATTTTTTATGGTTTGGGTACTCATTGCTTTTGAGTATAGATTTTCTTGAGTCTAATACATGGAAGGTTAACATTGCAGCCTTCTCCTCAGTGAAAGGGAGAAAACAATCCAAAACTATTAGCAGCAGCAAGCATCTAATAAGTACACAATTAATCTCTAAAAGGACAACTTTTTTTTTTCCCCAGTTAGGTTGAAATTAGCCAATTATATAGAGACAGGGCAGAGTGAAAAAACAGATAAAGAAGTATGCACACAAACATATGGATTGCTCATGTAAGCTTTATTTCCTTAGGAAGTCAGGATAAAACATTTCAGTGATTAATATATAAACAGCAATTGCTCATATCCTGCAGATTTTCAGGAAATAACTGAAATCTGCAAGAAGATTTAACTGAGTCTGTAGCAGATAAAATTAACTAAAAGATGGAGATATAATTGCCTGAGTCTGTACCCAAAGTCAAGCTGAAAGATAAATAGCAGTTCCATTTTCCTGTTGACTGTTAAAGCAAATTAATTATCTAGGGTCATGGATTTGCTTCCAGAAAAAGGAATGTGAATCTCTGAATCCAAGAGAGTTTGTAATATGCAGAAAAGGAAACTGATTTCTCAAGAGAGATTACCATCCAAACACAATAGTCCTGGGCCAAATTTGCCATTCTGAGGATCGTTTCACGGAAGTGTGAAGCTCCTGCAAAGTGCCGCACTAGACTAGGGTAACAACGTACTTAAAACTCTGACAAAGCTTTTTCCTAGGATCCAGCTTTGGATGGAGTTTCCCATTACATAAAGTTGATTGCTCAGAAAAAATATGATCATGCTGTAACCCTTACATGGTGCTGAGTCTCAAGACAATTCAGTTATTTAACTAATGTCCTCCAATATCCATGGTGTGCAGTGCAGCAGGAATGATAGTTATTTCCTGCAGAGGGAGAGTGAGGCTGTGGGTGATGCCCCTGCAGCAGCAGAAAGGCTGGAATCTGGATGATGGTGGAGTCCATGGCAGCTGGGAGGGACAGCTGGACTGCAAAACTGGGAGGACTGGAGAGAATGGAAAAAACAGCTGCAACAGCAGAAAAATAGCAGGCAACAAACAGGATGTGAGGAGGAATTACAATAAAATAGTCGAAAGCATGTGAGGAGACCAGCAGGCCTGATATTGACACTGGCAGCCAGGACTGCTGGGAATGCTGCGATCCACAACACATGCTTGCAGCAGTGCACCGTGGTGAATGGATTCCAGCCTGCCACACAGGACTGCTGTAGTGCAGCAGGAGCAGGTGCTAAAGAAAAGCAAACTGCTCATTTCCAGTAGTTTAAGAGCTACCCAGGCTTGCAGTTTTATGTAGGCTCTGGTGGATGCCACTTAGTTGTCACTGTCTTGAAGTTCTTCTGTGAGACGCCTCAGAAACACAAAGATGTACAACTGCAACCTCTGTGTGCCACAGGGAGGCTCCCTTATGAGCAACCAAAGCCCAGGAACCTACCAGCAGTAGCTGAGACCTGGAATATCAATCTAGGGATGGGCTAGGTAGGTCTTTCCTCTTTTTTTTCAAATCAAATCATTAGAAATGTGTCCTTGAAAACAAAGAAACAAAATGTAAGGACTTTAAGTCCAGAAACGCTGTATTAGACAAGAGTTAAAAATCAGAGTACTGAAGTAAATGCGGAACTGTGAAGCCATAAATGAGTACAGGAAGCTCCAGCAATCACACAGCTCAGAAGATAAAATGGATTTGAAAGGAAGAAGGAAAGGGAGGTATCAACAGACAGCAGACGAAACACAAAGATGGAAATGATGGAGTTAGATGTGTCAAACAGCCCTACATGTGGGAAGAGATAGAAGAAATCAGAATAAAAAAAAGGACATTACAAAGATATGCAATGGGTAAGTGCAGAAGAGAGGGAGATTTGAAAATCTTAACCCCCATCTGAGAAGCGTACATCAGAACATAAATTCATGTTTTTAATCAGCTTTTTTTCCTGTCAGTTGAAGACTAATGAAACCTAAGAAAGCAATTAGCTTTAGGTAGATCACAGGGCATCTGTAATATTCCTTTATGCCATCACTCCGTCACAGTGATGAAACATGATTTATGTGAAACATTTGCTGGAGAAATGCCATCAACATTAATAACATTATATAAACAGGAGAAAACAGCAGCTCCTGTGGCCTCTCTTCACTTCCTATGCTAAGCAGCTCTATTGTTGCAAAGGAGTTTTTGAGCAATGTTGATTGTAATTTACAAATTGAATTTCTTTCTACCTTGAGTTCACAGCTGGTGTTTAGTTCTTTTTCACTGTATTTGCATTCCAATAAACAGTTATTAATCCGTGTTTCCTTATCAGGAGCTGTTCTAATTAGGCTGTTCTAAACGTTGAGTTAATCAATAGAGTTAATTCTTTCCATTTATAAACAACAGGAAGTTTTCTATTGTAAAAACAGTTTCTTTTTTATGGTCTGTTGGCTTATCACTTCTTAAATGTCAGTTTAAACTCAGTGCCATTAATATGTCATGATAAGAAGCACTTATACAAGCAATCCTACTGAAGTTGGTGAGGCTACTCATTTGACCATACAACATGAATCAATATGGGAAGAAATGAAAAATATGAGCATCTTAATTTGTCTAAAAAAATACTAAAGAAGACTACAGGTAGATAAATAAGTTCCTGTTTTATTTTCAATAGACAGTGAACAAAGTGTATTGTATTTTCATTTGTATTCTATCTCACAATCCCCTGCCATCCCTTACTGTAAAGCACTATAGTGAACAGTTTTTGAGCAGGTCTCTATTTCTGTAGGAGCCTCTCACATGTTACAATAAATCAGAAAACATAAACAGGGGGAACTCATACCTTGAAGACAGCAGCTAGCCCCACTACCTTGTATTTTGTCGTTCTGTTGGCATAGCAGAGTTTCATTTTCGTGTTTCACTAATACACACAGGGCACATGTCATTACTAATGGAAATGACTGAGACACAGCCCCAGGAGCTGTGTTCCTTGGTTTCCTTGGTCTGGGCACCCCAACACACAGAAAATACCCTTGCACAGTAGCCCTCGTTGAGATTTTTGGTGGCTATCCCCAAGCCTGCAGAAATGAGAACAGGAGAAGTCGCAATGTCTCAATGTCTGTTCTGTCCTGGGATTTTGGTCATGAAGCAAATGTAAGGACTTACTGTATGACCATATATCAGTTGTGGTTCTGATAGTGGTGTCTTTGTTTACAATATTGCTGTCTTAGACTTCTGCTGCATGAAATGAGCTCCAAAACACATCTACAACAATTTTTTTCTTTAAAAATCATTAAAGCCAAAACTAAGCATAAAAGTAAGTGATGCCATCAATTCAGACTTCCCCTAAATTCACCTAGCTTTTCTCCTAATGAATGTAAGATGTCATTACTTTGCTGTGCTTTTGCATGGGTTCTCTTCCTGCATCAAACCCTTTGACTTCAGTAAGTGCAAGCATTTATCTTCCCACAAAAGGTCAATTTTGTCTTTTACACACCAAAACAGAGCCAAGCAATTTCTCACACAACACTTTAAAAATACTGTTATGCCTACAACAGTGTGCCAGTTGTACATCAAAGTGATCTGTATGAGCAATAATACAAAGATTATTTCAACTACGGCTGATTTTAATGACCATCCAAAATCTGTTCATTTGTATGTATGAGTAGTTGATATTTCTGGTTTGGCAGTGCAGACTACATGGCTAATGATGGAGTGAATATGGATAGTGACCACTTTGGCACAGGACTTTTTTCACAAAATTAGAAAGTTATTGAGAGTTTATTGTTATACCTTTTTCATTCTCCCCTGTCTTTAATGACAGAGGACTTAAACCGTGCCCCTCCCCACTTGCTTGTTATACCATGTGCATTCAACATATTACTACCATCGGTCTTCATAAAGGCTATATACAAAATTTATGCTTCACTTCCCAAAATTCAGTCATCTCTAACTAACTACTCACAATACATGAACTTCAGACATGAGGAAAGTACCATTTTCCATTGGTCTTGACACTCAAAAACATCCCATTCAAGTTTTACTCACTCTTGGCTTAAGCATACACTTCCCTGTTGTAGACAAAATCGGTTTTTGTGATTGAGTCAATCGGTTGAGGGTTAATTAATGAGGGGTTTATTAGTTAAGCAAGAGAGTTGATAATTAAGCAGTTGGGTAAACAAAAGCTGTTGATACAATCACTGGGGTTTCTGTACCTACATGTATGATACTATATGTCTACTGTTTATTAAGTTACAAGTATGTGATTTATAGAAATTTTAGGTGCTTAATATTACAGGCGAAGTATAATTACTTGACCACTGGAGGGTGAACAAGGGTGTCACCCATACCTCAAACTGGTAGGATGTTCTAGCAATGATACCCAAGGAGTGGATGACATCATGGACTATGATTGGGTAACTCCATGGACAAATCGGAATACCCCTAGACCACTGATTGGACCGAAGGAGCCAATGAGGAAACACTGTTAATGAGCCAATCCTCTTTCAAACAAAAAGCCAATCAAACACTGGATTCAAAATGGACCAATCATAGACCTTGGAATGGGTATCAAACACTGTTCCTGGGCACAGCTCAGGGTTCCCAGGTCCNGGCACAGCGCAGGGTTCCCTGGTCCTCTGGTCGCGTGAGGGAGGAGCACCCAGCGTTCATGTGTGCTGTTCTCGGCTTCGCCGTGCGTTCTGTGGGCTTATCCTGAGCTCCTATCCTTGGGCAACTGCTAATAAATCTCTAAATTAAAACGGTGCCAGACCATTATTTCTGACATTCTCCTTTGCTTGGATACATCTGGCACAGATGAAGACATGGAAATAAAAAGCATGGTGGAGAGTAAACCTGATCTGCTACCACAATTCTTATGCTCCTGCACTTACACCTGACATCATGGAAGCCCCAAAAGTTTCTTTCTCCAGGCAAAAGCTCCATCTGGATAAATGCATCAGTCCACGCTTAAAGCAGTAAATAACAGCAATAGAAGAGTGATGAAATAGACTATTTGAGGGAATAAAACTGTGAAAAACCTCAGTCCCAAACGTGTAAAACTGAATTACTGCAAAGAGTACTGTAACTGGATGGCTCTCAGTGCTGTCAGCCAATTTTGGTTTTGCAATTCTAAAGCCCACGTACGTTTCTGCTCTCCTAAGGCTGTCCGTACCTGTGACCTGTGCTAAACGGAGCAGCTTTTTTACCTTGCGCCGTGAGAGGTCACGGACTGAAGCAATTTCACTAGTTTTGCCATTTCTTACGCTTTTAATGAACTATTGCCGGCTGCGAGCATTTAAAACAACAACGGACAAACAAAAGCCTCGAGTCTGGTAAGAGGCTGCAAGTTTTCCCTTCCCATTCGCCTGACTTGCGGCGCTGCGCTCGCGCCGGGAACGCTCCGGAGGGCCGGCAGCCGAAGGGGGCTGTAAGCTGCTCCGGGAGAAGAGTCCTGCCGCCCCAGCAAGGCGGGAACGCCTCCAGGATCGCGGGAATGGCCCCAGGATCGCGGGAATGCCCGCAGACCAGGTCTGCTTTTGTATAAAGGCGGGACGCACAACCGCCCGCCGCCTCGCTCAGCACAGACTGCGTTTCCCGTGAGGCCGTGCGGCAGAGCGCGGGCCGCGTCAGAGGCGCGGGCAGCCAATCGCGGCGCGGCCGGGGCGAGCGCCGTCCGCCGCCAATGTTGTTTTCGCTGAGTCGGGGCGCTGGTGTTGTTGGCGGCGGCGCCATATTGGAAGGGACGAGCGCCCGCTCTCGAGCAGCCCCTGGGCGCGGGCCCGGCCGCCGCCATGCTGTACCTGGAGGACTATCTGGAGAGTGAGTGTGTGCGCGGCGGGGGCGCCGGGCGGCCGGGCACGGCCGGTGCGGGGGAGCCGGGGGAAGCCGCGGCGAGGAGGCGGCGCC
>VZRF01009054.1:310340-547720 GCA_013396875.1 Vireo altiloquus
GGCGGCGCCCCCCCTCCCCCACGGCAGCGAGTGACTGACCGGCTCCCTCCCTCCCCCTTCTCTCCCGCTCCCCCGTGTCCCCGCAGTGATCGAGCAGCTTCCCATGGATCTGCGCGACAGGTTCACCGAGATGCGCGAGATGGACCTGCAGGTGCAGAGTACGTGAGTCCCGCCCCCTCCGCCTNCGGCCCGCGCCGGCAGCTCCGCCCGCTGCCCTGGGGCGGTCGCGCCCCGTCCCCAGCAGCCCTGCCCCGGCTCTCCGGCACCGCCGCTCGGGCCCGGGGGCGTCTCGTCGTCTCCCGCGGGAGAAGGCGCTGCGGAGCCGCCGCGATGAGGCGCGGGGCGGGGCGCACGCCCCTGGCGCTGGCGCAGCAGCCCCCGACCCGCCTGAGCCCCCTCCCGCCGGGCCTCGGCGCCAGGAGGGTTGCGTTCCTGGGCTTGTGCTGCTCCCAAAGGCATTTTCGGTGGCACGTCCCAAACTCTTTAGATTTTTGATCCCTAAGAGCAGTGATGGTGGTTTGGAACATAAGTTATGTCCCACTCCTTCCAGTAGGCAGCGGCATGCTCTCCCTGAAACTTTCCAGCCAGCTCCCTCATAATAGCATTTGGGAAGGTGTTGTTTGCTCGGCCTCTAGTGCCCTAGCTGACATGCAACCAAATATACTTTATAAATATATTTTAGGTTTTATAAAAATTATATTTTGTATAAATGTCTGCTTTTGTATAAATATATATGTTAGTATAATTTTTTTGTAAAATACACTTCAGGTTTCTTTGTACATCACTTCATATCTCTGCTTATATCCTGATGCAATACACTGCCTTAGGCTGTTTTCATGATGCGCTGTCATTTTATCTTTTCTAATGTAATCTCATCTGGGACTTAGGTGTCCTGTAACACCCTGGATAGCTGTTGCAGTCATTTAATGCACAATTAATATGGTTATGTATAACTGTGATCCAAAAGTGAAACTACTACTGCACAAAAGATGAGAGCAATCATCCGTATGGAAGGACTGGGCTATTGGAAAAAAGGAATGAGAAAAGGAGCAGAGATTGAAATGAAAAGGAAATACTGTATAGGAATATAAAATGCGACACTAAGTGGGAACAGTTATTGAAAACAGTTTAACCTGTAGTACTTTAAAGTGCAGGTTCAGGCTTTCCCTTGAATATTTACTTTATTAGACTCAGCAGATCTGTTCAACAGGTCTTATTGACACATGTAGAACTCTGTATAATTTTTTTGTATATTATGGCCTAAGTGCTGTCTTGGGTTCAGTGCTTAAAGTTGTGGGAACAGTCATGGCTGCTTCTGGGAAATAACGCCTCTGAAGTTGCTATCACCAGGGAGCACCATGAGAGGGAGTGAGCAGCTCTGTGACTTGGATAGTTTGGAATAAGTTCACAAATTTTACTTGTGTTCCATAAGAAGGCAAAGAAGATAGTAGGGAGATTTTTTAGGTATGTTCGAGAACTGAGGCAGATAGCAACACCAAGGTAGCAGGAATGTCATTTGCTCTGCTTTAACTGAAAATGACAAATCACAACTCCCTATAGTATTACTGGAAGTAGTAGATGATGCTGAATATTGTATACTAGGACTAGCCTCAGATGTAGAGAAAAATTCTCTCAGACCTTGGTACTTCTGTAATTCTTGTGCAACGACTGGCAGGGTATCCAAAGACATTTATGAAACTTCTGGACTAGCACCTCTTCAGCATCGCTTGCCCAACTGCCTGAGGAGCACTACATGCAAACCTGGAGGTTGTTTGTATCTCAGAAGTACTTGAAAACAGTAGTTTGATGAGTGATGCTGTCCCAGAAATCTACATCATTTGTAATGCAGAGATATCTCTGCTGCTCTCTTTTAGTATCGTTATTGACTTTGTATTCCATCCTGTTGGGACCACATTGACTCATAATGAGGCAGATGCTGCTGTTTGTTGGTGGAAGAAATAATAAACTGAGTCTATCTGCTATATATTCTGATAAGATTGCTGTGGGAAAACCCAAGATCATCTGAGTTGAGACTTGACTCTTGAGCTTTAACTGAGCTTCACATGAAGTTTAAAATGTGTTTCTCGGTTTAAGTTAAAATCATGGATTATCAGGTTTTTATGGTAAAATGTCAAGATCTGGAAAAAGGACTCTTCTCATAGAAGTTCTGGCAATTCTCTAGGGAAATTTGATCTAAGAAATTAGTATCTCAGAATGTAGTATCACAAGAAAAATTGGAGGAACTTGAGTGTAGCAGAGAGCACTTTCCGTATAATTTGATAGCTGTCATCTGCACTCCCCTTTGCCTTTTCTGCCCTTTCAGGAGAGACCAAATTTCTGTGGATATTTTCCCCTAGGCAGTTTAATATAGACTGATAACATGTCCTCAATAAAAAGTGAAGAGGAAAGATACTTTTTGTCATTTCTTGTTTATGGAGCCAGTAGAATAACAATCACTTAAGGTGTTTGTGCTCTGAGGATAGGGGATAGAACGTTTTGTCTGTTGCCTTTATGGACCAAATTACAGTCATTTGGACAAAGATTTTAGAAGCTTCCATGTGCTTCTTGCTTGCCTCTCAGGCTTCCTAATCTTCTCTCCATGGTGCAAGTGGAAAATGCTCATTGTACAGGTTCTCTCCCTTTAGCCTGTTTTACTCCAAAACTGTTTAACTACTTTGTGTGGGTCTAAATAAAGTTGATGTGAACTTGTGTCACAACTGTTGTGGCTTGGGATTAATGGTGCTCTCTCCAGTCGGTTGTTAGGTTCCTATTGGGTTTGATGCTGAATATTCCCTGCATAAGGACAACTGATTAATGTTTTTGATCATTTAGTATGAATGATTTTTGGTTGTTTATGTAAACAGTTGTAGCTGTGAATTTTCACAGAGTTGAGAAGTCCCTTGGCCTCTTGGATTTTAAGAGTAAATCATACTTAGGGATTCATGAGCTTCTTGAACCTAATTAATTGATTTTCATTTTGTTTTGGCAAGATGTGATCCAATTTTAATGGTGGTTTCTGGAAAGTTTCTTAGGTGTTTTGCACCCAGAGCCTGAAGTTTGTAGGTGATTTGTGCATTGTCACATTTAATTTAAAACTGATAGCTGGGCAATGTCACTGAGAATGCTGGGGAAAAAAACCTCAATACTGTCATCTATTCTGACACTAGCAAGGCTGTCAAAGCTAGTTTGACTGAGGCAGCTGCTTGTTTTTGGAAATCTACAAGCTGTTGAGTGCACAAGTGTGCAGCTGTTGAAGTAGTAAACTCAGTGGGAGAAGGGTGGAGGGGAAAGGGAAGGGAATCCCTGTTCCTGTCTGAATAAACAATGAAAAAAATAACTTGTGGTTGACATATCCTTTCTAGAGATAATGTCAGAAAATGGGTGGTTTTATTTTTCCTCCCCTTAGATATTTCTCAACTTCATGAAAGTGAGAATCCTGTCCAAACAATATTTCATCAGTGCATTTACTCCTGTGGGGGTGGAGAGAATAATTTCTGAGTGCTTTCAATTTGCCTTGACCCTTCCTAGCGAACAATGGAGAGGGCCTGGACTTAAAGGCAGTGACTTTACTCTTTAGTTGGTCTACCTTTTTGAGACACTAATTTTTTTCAATTATTTGGTTTTGTATTTGACTGTTTCTCTTAGGAGAACATTTTGTTTCCTGCTCAGTTTGTAACTGGCTAGAATGTTCCAAAGTCAGCAGTCTAGAGCCCTGGGTGAGGAGTTTGGGTCATGCTTTAAGTCACTACCACTGCTCTTAGGGACAAAAAACCTTTAGAACTTGGAGTCCTGCCTGTCCCATGCTGGAGAGCACAAGAACCTTGATGAGAATCCTACCAGAATGCAATTCTGCTTCTTGGAAATTAAGGTAAATATTTCCCTCCGCTGTCCACTGTCGCTTGGTTGTTTTGGTTTTTTCTTTTTTTTCCTCTCTGATAGTTTGCACCTCAGTCCTGTCAACTTTGTTTGAGAAAAAAATTTCCCCTTATTTCCTAATATTTATGTACATGAGAAGATAACATTTGTCTCAATCTTTTCCTATGCTGCAGATGCAATGGATCAGCTTGAGCAGAGGGTAAATGAATTTTTTATGAATGCAAAGAAAAACAAACCTGAATGGAGAGAAGAACAAATGACATCAATCAAAAAAGTAAGGATATCACAGGAGTGGGTCAGATTTTTCTTTTGCAAACTAAGACAACCTTAGGAAAAAACAGTTTATGATTGATGGGAGATTTAAATGTGCCTTCCCTTGGGCTTTCATCAAGGTGGATAGAGCTACCTTGGAGGAAAAAAGTGAGTGAAAGGTTTCTTTGATCAAGGATTTCTCTCAAGTTTTACTGAGCACTTCTGGCATTTAAAAAAATGTAATCCTGAAATGGTGGGGAAACATGGTACTAAATTTTGGGCTCAGATTTTTTTGTTTCTGTTTCTGTGATGTGATATTGCCCAAGTTAATTTGCTTTCTTTTAGAGGATGTATTTCAAGCTTAGATTCAGCATTTCCTGTGATTTTCTGCCTATGTCCCCCTACACATGATACATGTGGTATGAGTAGCTTGAGAGAGGGAGGAGTAAGAAGATGAATGTGGTGTTCTGTGTTATCCTTCAATACCTGAGCAATGGTGGTGGTTTTGATAGCAATGTAGTCCATCGTTTTGTCAGGAGAAACTCCTTTGTAGTCTCTTGCACTGGCTACTTCAGCCCCTTATTTGGGTACGGGTTGTTTTCTTCTTTAATTAATGCAAATAGGCTTTTGAATTTTAAAAAAGGAAAAAAAGAGCTCTGAATTGAACCAAAATTTGAAGTAATTTTCACATAAGATACTATTCAGTGGAAATTGAGAATTAAAAGGCAGTAAAATCTGTTCGAATCCTCAATAAAAGCATTTGAAAACATACTTTTTTATTAAAAAAAGAGTTTTTTTCTGTGAATTTTATTTGGTTAGAGGAGACTTTGGATTGCTTTAGTCAAATTAGTTACAATACACTTATGAGTTAGAGAAACTAACTTGAAAGTAATTTAAACTATATACAATATTATCTCTGTTTAACTAGAGTGCTGGAAAGGCACAGAGTATTTCAGCATCATTTTGAAGAGCAGTAGGATTTGTGGTGGTCCTGAAGTAAAAGACATAACCTTGTTTTAAGCCCCTAACATGATGCTGTGTAATATAAAGTAAACCCGAGATTGTTTCATTTCTTGTAGCATTTCTTGCAGAAATCTAAATACCACTCTAGGAGGAAGTGTCCCCATCTTGTAGTTCGGCTTTTTCTAATGCAGAGAAAATAAATTGATATGTATATATTGTATCTCTCATTTAAAATTCAGATGATTGTTGTTTACAGTAAATTTTCACAGTCTTTCTGAAAACTGACTTAAATTTGTCCTTTTGACTTATATTTTGTGCTTCATAACAGTAGCTTAAACTTACTGAAATTAATTCAGTTACATTCATAATTTAAAAAAAATTCTCTCATAACAGGATTATTATAAGGCTTTGGAAGATGCAGATGAAAAAGTGCAACTGGCTAATCAAATATACGATCTGGTGAGTGGACGCAAGACTTGTGGTCAATTACGTAAATTTATTCCCTAAGGAGTTCTAAGCATTTTGATAAGCACTGCATCAGTGCTTCTTGTACTTTTATGTTATCTACATACAGATGTTTTGCTGGTGAAAGAAACACTTAATATCTTATTGACTTGTAAGTGTTTTGGTTTTTTGGGTAGTAAGTGTTGCTTAAATATAAAACAAAGCAATAGTATTAGAAATCATAAGGTTTTAATGCGTGTTTTTGGCCTGTTTAGGAGACTGGTTGAGAGAATCCCTTGGGATGCAGTGTTGAGGAGTCCAGGAGGGCTGGACATTCTTCAAAAAGGAAATCTTAAATGTATAGGAGCAGGCCATCCCCATGTGTCAGAAAAGAAGCCAGCAGGGAAGAAGACCAGCCTGGCTAAATACAGAGCTTTGGCTTCAACCTGGGAAAAAAAAAAAAAATAGAGTTTATCACATTTGGAAAAATGGGCAGGCAACTTGAGAGAGCTGCAAGGATTTTGTGAGGTTATGCAGGGAGATAATTAGAAGGGCCAAAGCCCAAGTAGAACTGAATCTGCCATAAAAGACTAACAATGTTTTTAAAATATATCAGCAGTAAAAGAAGGGCTATGGAAAATCTCCATCCTTTACTGGATACAGAGATAAACACTGTGATGGAGAATAAAGAAAAGGCAGAGGTACTTAATGCCTTCATTGCCTCAATCTTTAATAGCAAGACTAGTTGTTCTCAGGGTACCCAGCCCCCTGAGCTGGAAGAAGTGGCTGGGGAGCAGAATGAAGGTGCCATAATCCAAGGGAAAAAGGTCAGCAACCTGCTGTGCCACTTAAACACACACAGGTGTAGGGCCCTAATGGGATCCACCGCTCAGCACCAAGAGAAATGGTGGAAGAGATCGCTGAACCACTTTCAGGCATTTACCAGAGATCCCAGTTGACTGGAAATTAGCAAATGTAGTATCTATGTACAAGAAGAATCAGAAAGAGCTTCCAGGGAACTACAGGCCCGTCAGCCTGATTTCGGTGCTGGGGAAGGTCATGGAGCAGATCATCTTGAGTGTCATGACACAGCACAAGCAGTACAAGCAGGGGATTAGGCCCAGGCAGCATGGTTTTAGGAAAGGCAGGTCTTTCTTGACTGACCTGATCTTCAGTGGTGAAGTGACCTGCCTACTGAATAAAAGAAAGGCTGTGGATGTTGCCTGCCTGGACTTTAGTAAAGCCTTTGACACTGTTTCATACAGCACTTTCCTGGAGAAACTGGCTGCTCATGCCTTGGACTATTCACTGGGTAAAAAACTGGATGGATGGCCAGACCCAGAGAGGGGTGGCACGTGATTTAAAGTATAAAGTTTAAGTATTTTTATTTTACATTTTCTCAGAGAACAGAACCTGCAAGTCAGACTACACTCAAATATAGAAGATAACCGATTTAGTTGCACTTGAACTAGCCAAAAGTTTGTTCTAGAAGCTGGAACTTACCCCTTCTCTTTTGCTTAGCTGGTAACTGGAAAAACCTTCCAGTTTTTAATAAAGACGGGTAAATTTTGCTGTATGAGTACAGATGTAGAAAGCATTTGGAATCTAGTGTTTCTTTTCATAATAGTGAGTTGAGAAATTTTTTCTTTGTTAATTTTTAGTACCCAGGAGTACATCATAGTTTGCTGAAACACACAGGAGTCTCCACTTTCAGTTAAGATTCAATACACACCAAGCTTACTGGTGTTTATAGTGGCACACAAATTGCACGAAAGTTTCATTTCAGAACTTGCAATTTCCCCAGAGCAGCCCAGTCTCTACTAAAGTCTGTGTCATGTACTGTTCTTTCTCATTCTCTTTCTGTTTGTGTAACCAGAGCACCTCCAAGTCTTCTTCTTCTTTTTTTCTGAAAAGAAGTGTCTTGGAGGTTTGCCTATGCTATTTTCACTGTTAACAGCAGTGTCTCTACTGAGTGAGGGAAGTGTGCATTATTGTGCTTAGTGCTCTGTGGCGCAAAACTGCTGGAAGGGAAATACTTAGCAAGCTTAAGGACGGAGATATTCATGTTCCAGAAGTGGATGCTATTTATTTTTGCTTCATCTAACAAACAGGTAGACCGTCATTTGAGAAAATTGGACCAGGAACTCGCTAAATTTAAAATGGAACTTGAAGCCGATAATGCTGGAATTACAGAAATATTAGAGAGACGTAAGTATGAATGATTTTCCTTAAGAACGTCACAGACTTTTACTGTCCATTTTCAAAATTAAAGTATCATACACTTGGTTGGGCTGCCAGTATTTTCTCCTCTGTTTTAACCCACTTTTCATCATTGATTCTCAGATTTTAGTTTCAACCTCAATTTAGAATAGTGAAATCAAAATACAATTGAGTAAGTAGAATAATTTTTTCACACAACTGCTGTCCTTGTGAATTGGTGCAGTAAGATATATAATTCTTTAAACCTCTTTTTAATGATTGTAGGTATTCAGCCAAGTACTTTGGCCTAAGCCTGCCACCTACCCAGTTGCAAGTGTACCATTTCTTCCTTGAATTGATGGCCACCAAACTGTGGAGGCTCATTATTTTAGTTTTCCGTGTACTTGGTGGTTTTCTTTTTTTAAAGGGTCGAGAATGGGTTGTTCTGTAATGGGCTAGTGAAGGAAAAACATTTTAGGTAAGAAACCTGCATGTTAAATACAACCATGCTGGTATTTAGAATGTGAATAAAAAATGTAAACTGGCAGCTTTTTTGCCAGCTTGGTGTAGAAGAAGCTTGCTTTTCTGTGCTCATAGGCGTTTAGACATCAAGTTCAAATGTGATTGTGATAAATTTCTAAGTTGGTTTAACTGCTGTGATAATGGAGACAGTGGCTGTCCTCATAACCAAAATAGTGAAAAGTGACTGAAGTTACTTGAAAATATTAGGAATAAGTATCCTTTCTTGGAACTTTTTGTGTCTGTTGTATAAGCTGGGAGTTTGGGGCTATTTTATTTGTAATTGCTATTACAAGTAACAGACAGAAAAAAAGAAAACTGTTAATTAAGTGCTATTAATTAACTAGCAATTACAGAAAAGGAACTAGTTTATTTTAGTTTAAATCCCACCTGGTTTTAGGATGTGATGCTACCTTCCGTTGAAGAATGTGTTTGGACAGGTAGCTAGATAGGATTGTGAGAATTCAAAATAGGGAAGTACTTGACTGCATATTGCATCTTTAAGGTTTGTTTGGTTTGAAGGTTTTGTTTCTTTGTTTTTAAATAAAGCTAAAAGTAGACTCTTAAAATTTTTAGCTTTCGGAGTAAATATATATGGTTGAAGTTCCGCCAGAGGGCAGCCTTTGGGCAAGTTCATAACGTGATTGAAGTTCCCTCAGCCAAAATAGCTCCTTATGATTTGAACCTCTTCAAGGATAATTATATTTAAACTTTTGTAATACACTTACATATTACTCACATACTCGTATGTTTCAGTGCTTTTTGAAAGCACTTGAAGAGGTAAAGAAATGTTGAAGCTATAGATTTTGAAAAATTGAATGTGAATTGTTTTCTTGTTTTGTCTTCTGTGTAAATGTAAGTTGGTAGGTATTGCAGCTACTTCAAAATATTTTTGTTAGCGATTGAGGCACAAAATACTGCATATTGTTCTAAATTTATAGTCAAAGTCTCTCTTCTGTGATTATTTAGTCTCACATTACAAAAAATGTTATTAGATGTACACTTAGATTTGTGCTTGTCCAACTTTTTCCTTTTTTTGGGGTGGGGGGGCTATGGAGTGGAGTTTGTCGTTTTGTTGGTTTTGTGGAATTTTTGTTTTGTTTTGTTTTTATTTGTATTGTTGCTCTGTGTATTTTTGAATGTTAAGAAAATCTGGATAATGATCTGCAGCCCTTTGTTTTAAATCTTGAAAGACACTGCTGTTTCTTGAGTTTTGACTGAATGTGACAAGGTGGACTCAGTGGGACAAGATGCTTTGTTTATACAGTTTACATGTTACAGTCTTCAATTCATATTGATGTAGACTGTCAGTACTTTTGGTGCAGCCATTCTGCAACTCATTTGAGTAAGTGGCATGTTGAGGGCAATGTTGTTGGTTCTTCTTATTTGCCTTGATTTTAAGTGCTTGATTTCAAGAGTTGAACAGTAGCAGTCACCAATTTTTGTTTGAAAACTAATCTCACTGGCTCCTGGTTGTACTGTAGAAAGGGTTTCACCTCGAGCAAAAATTCTTCTGATAAAATAAATATAAACTGCATTGTAATTTGGTTAATATTTTAGAGATTCATTTAGTATGTAAAAGTCAAAACAGTGCCCAACTGTGAAATTTTCTTGTCCTTCTTACCTCCCTCTTAGGGTCTCTGGAGCTGGATACACCAGCACAGCCTGTGAATAACCATCACTCCCATTCTCACACTCCAGTAGAGAGTAAGTATTTGAAACTTACAGAGATGCCCACTTCTTATGTTTCCTTTGGTTTTGTTGATGAGTAGTATCAGGAAAAAAGGGGTTCAGAACTTTTTTCTCTCCATCACTGCAGGGAGAAAAAAAAGCATAATAAATGCTAATTTAATGCATTAATTAAAAAGGCACAATAAATGCTGTTAAGTAGTGCAAGAATGAAATAGGTTTTGCTGGTGGGATTTAGTTAGAAGTGCTAGCATAGTTTGACTTTCAAGCTGAATAGATTTTACATTTAAGTTCCCTTTGTTTGTTTTGTTTAGAAAGGAAACACAATCCATCTTCTCACCATAGTACAACAGATCATGTTCCTGAAAAGAAGTTTAAATCTGAAGCTCTTCTATCTACTCTGACTTCAGATGCTTCTAAAGAAAATACACCAGGTAATCCTAATTGTCTTTCATTTCATTGCTTTTTAAATCAGAAGAAGAGAAACTTAATTATATTTGAGTCTTTTGAAATCACAGAATCATGGAATAGGTAAGGTTGGAAGGGACCCCAGTGGGTCATCTGGTGCTACCTCCCTGCTCAAGCAGGGTCATCCCAGAGCACATGGCACAGGATTGTGTCCACAGAGTTCTCGAATATCTCCAGTGAGGGAGACTCCACAGCTTCTCTGGGCAACCTGTTCCTGTGCGTGGCCGCCTGCACAGTAAAGAAGTTTTTTCTTATATTCAGCTGGAACTTCTGTAGATCAGGTTCTGCCCATTGCCTCTTGTCTTACTGCTCAGACCACTGAGCAGAGCCTGACTGCATCCCCTTGACACCCTCCATTCAGATAGTCATAGACAGTGATGAGTCCCCCTCACAGTCATCTCTTCTTGAGGCTGAACAGGCTCAGCTCCCTCAACTTTACCTCATAATTGAGATGCTCCAGTACCTTAATCATCTCTTTTTCACTCCACTGGACTCACTCCAGGAGCTCCATGTCTCCCCTGTCTTGAGGAGCCCAGAACTGGACACAACACTTGAGACGCAGCTTTGCTAGGGCTGAGCAGAGGGTCAGGATCACCTGCCTCCACCTGCTGGCAATGACCAACCTCCTAATGCATCCCAGGACACCATTGGCCTTCTTGGCCGCAGGGATGCACTGCTGGCTCACAGAGTTTGTTGTCCACCAGGACCCTAAGGTCCTTCTCCACAGGGTGGCTTTTCAGCAGGTCAGCCCACAGCCTGTGCTGGTGTATGAGATTATTTCTCCCCAGGTGCAGTGCACTTCCCTTTGTGGACTTTATAGAGCCTGTGCCATCCATAATGACCTTCTGAGATCTGCCATTCAGCCAGTCCTCGGTCAGAGGCTCATACCCTTTTCCTTGGGATTTTCAGTCACTTGAAATATGAGAAATTGCAGGCATTGTTACTCATCTGTGTTGTCCATGAAGCGGGTCTGATTTCTTGTCATGTAACAGCTGTATGTTGGCTTTTGAGGAGGAGTACAGTACAGTTTGGTTCACCCAGTAGTAGAAATATAAGAGATCAATGCATTATTTTGGGAAAAGAATGCATACAACGATTTCCAAAGTAGGGGAAAAGAATTTTCACACCTTTTTTTTTTTTAAGAGTTGCTCTGAAAATAAAATTCTGTCATGTGTTGTCTGTGTCAAAAGAGGAGAGAAATCTTGTGACTAAAAAAATGTAAAGCTTTCTGCCTATTCTCAGTATTAAAGTGTTTCATCGTGTCTTTCTGAAAATAAAAGTCTGGGGAGTTAGAGTAAGTTAACTACCTTATATTTTGGGATTCAGTAATGTTTGTCAGTTTTAAGTAGTATCAGTCGTCTATTTCAATTTTCTTTTGAAGAAGCTTCACATGAATCTGCAAATAAAGTGTAGCTATATTTGAGAAGCTGTCATTCTGCAGATGAGCCTGGAAATTTTGTTGCATTAGAACTGATCTGTAGTTTTTAGAATTAAGATTGTTGAAAGTTCTACTTCAGAAACAGAATAGGGACATAGTCAAATTCTTACCCTCTTGATGGTTATAGTAGTGAGCATTGTTTCAATAGAGGCATAAGTATAGCAGCTGCATCTGTTCTTCGGTAGCTGAGTATGATAGTGAGAGCTGTCTTTCCAAAAGGACTCCTTGCACATGAGGATAGATAGGAAACAAACTTCTTTTTTTTTCCCATAAACAAATACTGGCTGTGTCTTAATTACTTCTAAAACCATTTTTCCAAATGATTAGACTACTCTGGTGCATAAACAGAGTTCCTATTCTTTCACTGGTTGTCATATAACTCTTCTTAAAATGCAAAGGAATTTAGTTTCATTTTGAATTTCATAAATGTGTTCTATTCATCAAGGGTGTCGAAACAGTAATTCATCATCCTCTTCAAACAATGCATACAATACAAACTCTTCTCAACCATTGGCATCATATAACCTGGGCTCATTATCTTCAGGATCCGGGGCCGGTGCAATTACCATGGCAGCAGCTCAAGCAGTGCAAGCCACGGCACAGGTAATGTCAAAATATTCTTGTCATTCTGCCATCTGCTTAAAAGAAAAGGCTAGTGACTGCTTTTGTTTTATAATCACATCACCTTCAGGTGGTGTGATTCAGTTCTTATATTAGAATTTTGTTTATATGCCACAGTTTCATCCTCTGTAACTTGCCTAAAGGGACAGCTTGTTTTCTGGCCTTTCCTGGAGGATATTCTCACACATTTAACTGCCTTCAGTACATAAGTTTGTTAACAAGGTAACGAGTGAACCTGTGCAAATCATTAGCAGTTAGCCTGGTATTTCTTATATAGAAACTTTAGTGTGTAATCTGATACTATATCAGTATTCCTTTCAGATGAAGGAGGGAAGACGAACATCCAGTCTAAAAGCCAGCTATGAAGCATTTAAGAACAATGATTTTCAGCTCGGAAGAGAATTTTCATTGTCTAGAGATTCTGCTGGATATTCGTCATCAGCTCTTGCATCTACATTAACTCAGACGTTAAGTTCATCAACCACAGATTCACGAAGTGGCAGAAAAAGCAAGTAGGTTTTCTTACTTGGCTGCAATTACAACTTTTAAGACAGCTAAGCTTTCTTTTAAAAGGTTATGGGCTATATTAGAAATACATCGTATTTAGTATCTCTATGGGCGAGTCAGCAGAAAGTAGTTACTGCCTGTTGGCCATTTTTTGTTCAGGGCTGGGTTCTTTAGTCCTCCAACTTCTTTTTTTTATGCAAACTCACTCAATTTTTAAATAAATGCCTTGATTTGCTTTTTTTTCTGAGATACAATCAAGTTTCTTCCCTCATTTTTCTGTATTTTGGAGAGATTTGATCTAACAGCAGATGTTGGGAATTACTATGCAATGGTTTGTAGATGATTTTGAAATAATCTGGAGATCTGTTTGATGCCAGTTTCAAGTAAACATGACACTTTCTAATGGCTGATCATCTAGAACAGGCAATGAATTTTATTACTGATTGAAATGAAGTTTTAAAACATTTTAAACAACGCAATGTCATAACATATTGTGACAACAATCAGAACTTGTCCTTGAAAGAATTACTGTAAAAATGCCTATCCTTTTAAATTGACTTGAGTTTTTTTTTCATTCAAATTCGTGTGTGTTCACAGCTCAGTTAATAATGCTGTTTCAGAAGCATTTTTCATCTATGAATATCTTGGCTGCCATGTCTGACCTATAAGCAAAAGCAGATAATTTTTATTCTGGCACCATTCCTATGGAGTGATTGCTGATGATTTAGTGGAGATTAACAGAGAATCAGTCATCTTCAAAACAGTTATCTATTGTACATGACATATGACATTATTTATATGTAAATTCCTGTTTTATTGGTAGCATAATTTTTATAAGGACTTGATACCAAGGCTGCTGATGGAAAATTTTGTGAAGAAAAGCATTTGTTAAAGCCACTTGACAGTTCAGAGCTGTTAAATTCCATTGATTAGAACAGCATGTCTTGCACTTGTTAGCTGGTATGACTTGTTTCCTTTTCCAAGAGCATTCAGTGGGTGCATTCCAGTGCTTGCAGTAACGTAATGTGATAGTGAATGATAGCTTTGGGATTTACATACTGCAGTATTTAAGAGTCAACAAAGTACTTGTTTAGTGATTCTTTTACTTGGCAGGAAATAAATCATGTATGCTATTTTTTTCCTTTTTTTTTGCTCTTCCTCAGAAACAACAACAAATCCTCAAGTCAGCAGTCTTCATCATCATCTTCTTCTTCCTCTCTATCATCATGTTCTTCTTCATCTGCACTGGCACAGGAACTGTCTCAGCAGACAGCAGTAATACCAGAGTCTGATTCTAATAGCCAGGTTGATTGGACCTATGATCCAAATGAGCCACGTTACTGTATTTGTAATCAGGTAAGGATGGTCTCCAAATTGAAATACAACTGCAGCTGCTGTTTTGATGTAGCTGAACTTCCTTCTCTGAATGCTAACTTTAAAAAACTGTATTTTTACCCTTGAAGTTCTCATCTGTTTTTATTTGCTTACTAATGATGTGAATAATGAACTCAACTGTTGAAGCTAAAAATAGTCAATTTTTTAGTGATGTTATATCCTTGGAGAGTTTTAAATCTGGTAATGGAGACTTCAAGAATAATTAAATTAAAAATTGAGGCGGTTCACAATAAATTTAGTTTTTTATCCAATCTGAAATATGCAGATGTATCTTCTTTTGCATAAACAGTTTCTGGAAATCAACTCACTATGAACATTATAGTGTTTGGGTTGTGTAACAAAAGTAAAATAAAAATAATGGTTACTGTTATTAATGGATAAACTCCTCAAAGGAAGAAATTTGAATGTTGGCCCTTTCAAAATGTTGATTGCTTTTAACTAGTAATAAGATTATTAATAAGGGGTTTTTTTTCTTATATTCCTAGGTGTCCTATGGTGAAATGGTAGGCTGTGATAACCAAGATGTAAGTAACAAAATTGAAAAGGTTCATGAGAGGCTTGTGCATATAACTATTGCTTGTTGCAGTTACTTTTTTTTTTACAGTTTGTTTTTGAGTAGAGTTTTTTAGATTAAAGTGCATATGATTTGAACCATCCTTCAGGAAACTTCTCATCTCTCCACACAGCTCAGGTTCTTTTCAAAAACTTAGCCTTTGCTAGGTTCAAAAATGCCCTGCTTCAAAATATCCTTATTTTTGTGAATGTTTAGCTATGTCACTACTAACAACAGTTACCCTTTTCAAATAAAAAAGTTTTAAAAGAACAATTGAATGTAATCATGTATTTACTGAGGTACTACATTTAAACAGAAGTGAGTGATAAGATTACTTCATCAAACTATTTCAAAGCACAACATACTTACTTTGCTCTGTTATATGAGTCCATATATGACTCCTAGAATTTTTATCATTTTCCTTAGTGTACTGAGTGTATGTTGCCAGATCCCTCTCTCTCTTAGTTTTGTTCTGTGACTTGTGTGAAATGCAGAATCTATGCTTTCTACTCATGTTTCATTTTTGTAGAATTGTATTTGTGATAGGCATTTTGAAATAAACCCAAGTCCCATACCCTCTCTTTTAACTCTGTTTTTATAGTGCCCTATTGAGTGGTTCCACTATGGATGTGTTGGACTGACAGAAGCACCGAAAGGGAAATGGTACTGTCCTCAGTGTACAGCTGCAATGAAGAGAAGAGGCAGTAGACATAAATAAGTTTCTTCATCTGGAAAACAAATTGCATACTAGAGGTTTTATAAAGGACTTGGGAGGAGAGGGGCAGCTCTCACCATGCTTCTTGCAACCACTGAAGAGTAACATAGCAATCATAGACGTATGATTGGAAAGGACCATAAAGATCTTCTAGTTCCAGCCCTCAGTCATAAGATCTTGAACTATTGGTTTTGCTAAGCTGTGTTTTAATATTGTAGGTAAATTATTTACGCACCTTGATGTGCTGCAGATACTATTCCAGTGAGCCTTGGATTGTTCCAGTGGCCAACATATGCAGACATTTGTACTACCAAACCATTTTCTCTAAGCAGTGGGCATTCTACAATTATTCAATCTTCAAAAAATTCCGATAAGATTTTAAATGTATGTTTTATATACAACAGATATATTCTGCTGCATGTACTGTACTCAAGAGCTGTTACGTAACACTATGTATATTAATAGTGCAAAAAGTCAGTGCTTCTGAAAGGACAAAGAGACAGTGGTTTTTAAAATGCCTTTATAGCTTTGTTTCTTTATGAAATTTAATTCAGCAGGCTGAAGAAAATGGTTCTTGTATACAGCGGGCTGTTGTCCTTTAGGGTACTCGAGTATGTAAAAACAAAAAAAATGCTGTAGAATAAAACAAACTTGTGCCATTAGTCTTTATATGTTTCTGCTCCAGAGAAGGTGGGGGCCATAAGAAGAAGGAAAGGTGTTAAAGTGACAATAAATTTTTATACCAAATGTGTTTATTTTTTTGTGCAAGTAATCCTTTAAATATGAATTGTATTAGGTGTAAAATAAAAGAACCTCAACTCCTCAAATTAATGTGTTCTGTATGTTTGTCAGAAAAAGGTCTGTCCCTGAAATGGTTTCACAAACAAATTTCCTTTCATTTTTTTCTGTGGCTGTTTAATGCAGCAGCACTGAACAGAAACATGGGCTTTATGCCTATTTTTTCCTTCCTCCTTTCCACTATTAAAAAAATACACTTTCCCTTTGGAATAAAGATTCTGCTTCAGCCCTGGGTTAGGCTGAAGGACTGTGGCTGTCATGTGGTAGCTTTCCAGACCCGTGAAGAGGAGGAGAAGAGAGGGAGAGAAGCAGTGTTCCATTTCGTGATCGTGCAAATAGTGTCAAGGGAATAAAAACAGATAGGTCCATTAGTAGTAAGAGTATGTGCAGAGAATGAAACCAGGCTTCTGTCAGAGCATGTTTTTTTCAAAATGAAAAAAGCAGGCTTTTAAAGTCCATGAACTTAGGAAAAGTAGATGTGTAAGAAGGGAAATGGGATTATGGATGATAAATAGACTTTGGTAAAAGAATAGGATAGAAGTTGGTGAAAATAAACAGCAAGGAGCAGTTAACTAAGGTTCCCTTGAAACTGGGAATTGAATGAACTGTATATATTTCTGTAGAAGTCTCAGTCTAAAAAAAACCACTTAAAGACTAGAATATCTGGTTTTAAGTGAAGCTGTTGAGACAGTGGAGATCACAAAGTGTTTGTTCTGTGGGAAACTGGTGCCATGCTATAAATGGAAATTAAATAAGCAACTAGTAATCTAGACCCTCCTTACACCGAATGTCTGTCTCAAGGGCTACGAACCAAGTCCCTTAAGAATTAAGACTGTATACAGCAAAATCTCTCACTCTGCTGGTATCCATACCTAGGATAGTACCAAGACTACAAATCCAAATTAAAATTTCAATTTTTGATGTGAACATTGCATTGCTGTTTCATTGGAGAATATAAATTATTTTTTCATTAAGAAATTAGAAAGCTCACAAGAGGAAAAAACTTGTCCTTATTAGCAAATCATTATTTTTGTTGTCAAGAAAACAGAGATGGACAAATGTGAAAATGTGGGAAAAATTGCAATACCTGAGTCAAAGGCATAGAACAATAAAACCTATACATACTTTTGGTTTGTTTTCTAAATAGGAAGCCTTCAAGAGAAGCTTACACGTTAGGAGGTGATTGGACTGTAAAAGCACTGAGCAATGTGAGTCGTTAAATATTGAGAGAGTTCATGCCTCATGGTCAATAGTTGCTGGACACTTCCTTACACTGGTACCAGTGCAAAGTCTCTCCCTAGAGCTTCTTTAAGAAACTGATGCAGTGGTCAAGAGTGGGCATCTCTTAATTGGGACATCCACACTGCTATTTGCAAAGTAGGATAATAAAGAGTAGAGGAATAACTTAGCAGTATCCCCAACGCTGCTACAGAAGAGCAGGACTGTGCTGCTCAAGAGGTACGTAATGGATCAGTTAAAGAAGCCTAAATACTAACGTAATGTTTGTGTGTATGTTGTTTTCTAAAATAACAGAAATAGAAAGCGCTAAAAGCATCAGACCAGTCTCATGACACTGACTGTCTAATAAAGTGGAAAATGTATTTTAAACATTTTGCAAAAATAATGTAAATATAAAATAATATATAAAATAATACTTAGATCTTGCCTTACCTGCAGCTGAGTCCCCTGAAGTAGCTATTGCTATGTAGGAAAGTGATTCTGAAGTTACCCAGTAATTTTACGGAAACCTCAGCTCACTGTTCAGCAGCAGGTCATGGAAGTGCTGTGAATGACTCAGTAGGAGATAAAGAATAAAACAGAAAACAGTTTTACACTGTGTAAATTGATGGTGCAGTTAGTTCAACGTAGTGTAAAATTCTGGTCTGCTCTTACAAAAAGGCAGCAAAGCTAGGAAAAGGCTCAAATCAGAGGGCCAAAGCTGTATAATGACAACACAGTTGAGAAGCAGATGAATTGTCTGGGACTCTTCTGGATGGGAAAGAGGCAGCTCCATGAGGATGTTACGAGAGATCTGTAAGTTCAGAAGTGATGTGGAAAATGTGTGTGTTTTGATAGAAGTAATGGTATGAAGGTAGCCAGTCCAAAGTGAAAAAATGAGCAATATTTTTTCACGTGGCATGCTTACATTACAAAATGGGACACATAGCTAAGAGACTTGGATCAGAAACTCACTGAAGACTGACCAGTAGAAGTCAAGAGAGTTTGTAATGAGGGAAGTGTTCCAGGTTTTGACAGTCCTAAAACCCTCTAGAATTCACTGAATGCCATTTGATACCAGACACTAGCTTAGGTGACCAGCATTAGGCAATGCAGTTTCTTTTAGTTTCATATCAATGTTCCAGGATTCGGGCAAACTTTTAGAATGACAGGTATTTGTAGTACCACAAACTGAGAACCAATGTGCTAAGCACTGTAATGGAAAAAAATATTGTCTATTCCTCGTAAACAGTATTGTCTGTTTGCTCTGGGGAGCTGTAGATTTTGTTTATTCTAGATTTGAAATGAAAAAGGGAGAGGAAATACATTCATGGATACTAATCTGAAAATCCCACTAGGTTGTCTCTCTGAATAGCACAGGAAAATTTGCATTCTTCTTTGCTGGCCAGCCTTCGCGTACGAAGATCCGGGGAAGGCCTCTTTCCTTTCAGACCTTCCAGCCTGCGCACTGGATTTTTTTTAGGTGAGACACAGGGCGCATTCTTCTTTACCAAACTTGCAAAATGTTATTCAACCACTCACAGTAAAGATCAGAAATTCAGAGGTTTGTTCCACTTTTCTGTTCTCCCTCACCAGGGAGGTACTTTCCACTGTGAGTTAGCTTTTCTTGGCAAGTTTTTTTGATCTCCCTCCTCATTCTGCTGGAATGTCTGGATCATACACTTTTCTTCTTCAACAGAGGTGGCCTTCACCTTGACAGCAGAGAGTTCAATTTTTTTAGACTAAAAATCTCTGAGAAGCAGAAATGCAGGAGGAATAAGGCTCTGAGTTTTTACACTCTCTTCAGAGTATACACGAATAAACCTAGGCCACACTGTATGAACATAGTTTCTTCAGATTTATTACTCCTTCCTGGTTTGACTGAAATGCTCTGAGAATAATATAACTCAAGAAAAATGCCACACTTCAGTGTATCTATACTGATTTACAGTAATATTCCTCTTAGCACTTTCAAATCCATATCTTGCTTTTATACTCATATAGTATTCGATAAAGACAAACAGCAGCTTTTTCCTTTAGATAAATCTTCTGTTTTAGAGCTATTTGAGCATGCAAAAGTTGTCAACAAGTTGCACAACTACTATTTTCAGGCTTGTCCTTCCATACATCTTATATTTTTAAAAACCCAGTAATTTCTTACATTGGTTCATAATAAAGTCTTTATTATAATCATGACTTTAACTGCATGCTAACTGTATTCTCTTTTTATAGGGGTAGGAATAATTCCTTTATTCCTATTCAGTCCTGAAAAAAAATCCTAAAGGTATTGAAAAGAAAAACCCTGTATATTACAGCTAGAATAAATACTTGCTTCATGACTGTACAAGAAATCTACCTAATGCAGTAGAAAATGATGAACAATATAAGGATCCATAACTGTGTTAATATTTTTAAAGACCTAATACCTATTTGTGCCTTCTTCTAATTGCCTACTGCCAATTAGAAGAAATTTTATTCAAGTTAAAGAGAACAATGAGGGGATTAAATGCAGTTGTTGAGCTACAATTTATATAAATTTCTTCTAAAATGTCAAATTTTTGAGGAATCTTTTTTGCTGAACAGATTTATTTATTTAGTTAGTTGACAGTTAACTTGGTTTTCCTAATTAAGGTGGTAGTAAGCCTTTTTTCCAGAAAAATAAATAACAGTTACACTGTATTTGCACACATGAGGATTAGTGAAAGAAACAGGGAGCAATGTGAAGATAATTTTATATTTCTTCTGCCTGCAAACATGTAGTCTTATAGTTTCAAAGCAGGTTTTACGATTTGTTTTCAGAAAAGGACATGTGGGATAGATGTTTGGACAAACTTTCCAAGCGTAAGCATAGTTAAGTGCTGGAAGGAGTCAGTCAGGGAAGTGCCATGGAATTAGGGAATCCTGTTTTTTTTCTTTTGTGGGATTAAAATTACACTGTTACTAGGGGTTGGTGTGTAAAAGTAAGTGCTCACCATATTTAAAAATTGTTCTAATAAATGTTCAATTATGTAGCTTGCTTGAAAAGATGATAAGATGGAGTGTTTCTGCTGTTACAAATTCAGTTGGATATGCTCTTCTTGGCTTAAGTTATTTAAAAGTGTGTTTAATCTCTGTGTCATGGCTAAATTAATATCATGCTTTTAAAGAAAGCACATTCTTTAGATTGATGGATAAGCCAATAGTTGAACAAACTGGCCATAAAAACATGTGTTCCTTAGTCAGGTCAGGAAAATGAAACAGTTCTCTGGTCAGTAGTATTGACCAATCCCTTATTTTAATTTAGGAAGGTATCCCATACATTTCCCAGGCATCTTGTTGGTAGCCTAATACTACAGGGATGGCTAAGGAACTGAGGACCAAACAGAAGTTAAGTGAAGAGTTACTTTAACATTACCCTAAAAAAATTAAAATTATGTATTAATCAGTTTAATCCAGAGGAGAACTTTTCTTAGACAAAGATTTATGGCTTACATGCTTTTGCACACAAAAGTGATGATTTCAGAAGTAGTGATTACCTTTGAGAGTGTCACTTACATCAGAACACTTCTGCCCTATTGGTTGTTCTTGTAAGACATAAATACAATCCAAAATACACACAGGGAAAACATCTCAGTGAAGTTTTAGCCCAGGACAGGAAAAGGAAAGATGATTCTTGAAAACAGAAAAGGGATGAAAATCTAACTTTAAGGTGTTTTGGTTAGTATCTGCATTAAGGTTCAAGATTTTCCAAGGCTGAAGTACTTTTCACTTTGAAAGTGCTTTCCAAACACTCACCCACAGCTATTTACTTAAAGACTTCTGTTAAGAGGGTGAAAGGAATGTACTGAAAATGTCTCTCTCTGGAGGCTGACAAGCCTTATAATAGAAAAGATTCAAAGTTTTCCTCTTTCCTATTGTTTGAATCTTAAGCAGTCATATTTAAACTCATGAAGAAAGGAGACACCTAAACACATTGTTCATAATTACATCATCACATTACAAAACTGTAGCCTGATTTCCTATTTAGCTAATGATAGTGTGATTTTAAATCAATCAAAAAAATTCTCTGTAATTCTCTCTCCAAAGACTGTTTTAAAGCAAGCAAATTAGTTATCAGCCTTATATATATTTTATTAATTTTCAGTGTTGCCACTACCTGGTTTTACATTATTTTCCAAAGCAAAGAGTCTCTTTTAATAAACTTTAGTTTTAAAAGTTCATCAAAACGTAGTTATACAGACACAGTGATTAAATAAAAAAAAAAATATTCAGCAACTTCATACGGTATTTCAGAGCAATTCTGATTTGCTTATAGTTTGGCTATATTTTAATTTTTTTCAAAATCAAATCCTGAATCTACATCTACCTCTAGTCATAGAACATAACTCCATAATTAAAAATTGTAACAAAACCCACAAAAGATACAGATTCCAACAAACCAGTGATGAGACAATGAACAAAAACACTTTCATTCACTTTTCAGCCCCTCTGGACAATTCAAATTACGATTGAAGTATTGAAAAATGACAGCAAAAAATTTTAGATCTCTCAGGCCTGAGAAATATCTTCCTTAAACCTTGTGTTTTCAACAGACCCTTGCCTGGCACGCTAGTTTGACACACGAGCTGTTTAATCAAAGTGGTCAGGATCACCCACTGGCAGTGTGCTGTTCAGCTTCCTCCCAGCCGTGTCACAGCGGCTCCTCCTGACGTCCCTCCCCAGCTGCAGCTTTCAAGCCCATCAGGCGCGTTTGGAGCAAGCTGTGCAGCCCATGAGGCCAGAACTGAGAGGCAGTGTAGTGACTCTGCATGGGGCAGGACACAAAGAACTCATCAGACCTCGTGCCAGCTGCAATGCAGATGTTCTGTGTGGCCTCCTTCACTCAGTTTATTCAGACCACCTGGCTTTGTAAGACATAAAAATGGTTAAATCTAATTTTCAGCTTTACTTTTAGAAATATCATTTGAATAGGTTCTCAAAAGTCAATGCTTAGAAGATGTAATATACTTAAAGATATTTCTAAAGTAACTTCTGTGTCATTGTGGTTGCTGCTCTCTTGTTCTGCAGCAATCATGCTGTGGCAGCTGGACTTGTGAGAGAAGCTGTACAGTTATAATCAGATTGATAAGTTCAGAAGTACGCTGTTATCTCTTCCTGCCTATCCATAAGAACAACAAAATAGCACGTCTTGCATCTTCAGGTATTCTATTCACTTGTACCACAATTTCTCATATACGTTCACAATACGTAAAGTGCCTCAGGTGACACATTTCTGTGCTGGCTTATTGCATATTCTGGTAGCACCATGAGAATGCAACAAACGGTTACAAACTGTTATGTACTCTGGTATATACAATAATGTCTAGTCTTGATGGGGTTAGTTAAATCTATGGGTGCCTTGAGGCACAGTTAAGCATTTAGTCAACATTTCTGTGTAATATGGTTGTCTTAAAACTCTCCTTGCAAACAGAAGAGCTCTGTTAAACAAATGTCCATCAGTACAAAGCCTTTTGATAGGAAAAAATCAAGTTCTTGTTCCCTCGTGCTTAAAACATCGACACATATGAACACATCCTCTGAACTCAGTGGAGGTCATGATGTGGTTTAACTTTTATGTTTCCATGGATATTTAGTGTACTGGGATGAACAAAAATGTAATGACCAAAATGTCTGAAATTATTGGCACCTGGAAAAATTGGTCCAAAACTACAGAGCTTGTTTGTCAAGCCTGCTGGTGGCAGGCACCCCATCTGCACCAGCACAGAGGAAATCATCTAGAAGACAGCACAAACAGCTGTAGGTACCTGAGAGCCTTACACCCTTCTGTAATGGACACAACAAAGGTGACAAAATTTGCTTGTAGGAGACTTGTAGGACTCCTTGCTGCAAAGGAGCATCAGAGGATCACTGAACCTAGAAGATACTGGGATAGTCATGCAAAACTCTTTAGTGGTCTCAGCAAAGCAATGACTTTGCTAAAGAGAGGATGTTCCTTATCATATAAGCAGAGAAAAGGAAGAAAGGCAGCCAAAGGTAAGGAGACAGAATCTAACTCAATTTAAGGAATTTAGGGGTGAATTGGAAGATGAGTGTTTATGGAATGAGGAGCCTAATTGTATTTTTCTATTGCATCTTCTTAAAGTGAGTTCACTTGAAATCAACACTGCTTCTGAAAGGCAACTGTATAAAAATGCAGTGCTTGGGGATGACAGACATGAATTTCTGGGTGACCTGGGCTCTCTTCATTTTTGGACTGTTTTGGGTCCACTTGTGGTGTAGAACAGGAGAAAAAAGTAAGCACACCACTACCTACATAATAAGGCCAGGCTAAAGGGAAAAGAGAACATGGCAATGTAATGATTTCATTTACACAGAAGAAGAGGAAAGATCTTGTGGCAGGACCTGAAGGACTATGACATTTCAATTCTGTATTTGGAGTTTATTGAAACTGAATTGTTTATTGAAACAATTAACTCTAGAAACTAACAAACAAAATGAAGAATGTTAAACATTAGAATTAAAAACGTTTGTAAATGTTTCTCTTCCCTATGCAAAATGCCCTTACTAAATGATCCTTCATATTTGTTGCTCTTATTCGAACAACTCCATGGCTGGCTTGCAAGCATCCTACATTCCCACTGCATAGGCTGCTATTTAGGATCTGTCCCGCCCTCACTCTGGAGGTCTGACTGAGGAATTGACTTTTACTCTTTGCAGTAGCCTCCAAACCAGTGTACCTACCTCCTTCTCTCCCTCTCCCCGTTCGCCTTCTCACGGGAGCTCTTCTGACCTGGTGCTAAGGGTGGAGGGCACCGGCCTGGTGTGGGGCAGGTGTTCCCATACATGGAACACTTGGTGAGGAGTACAGATACCCTCTTTGCAGGCATCATTTGAGCAGGCATGGAGTGGCTAGGACAGAGTCAATGACACTGGTATTCTCATGTTCTTTCCACTCCCATTGGTTATTTTGATAACATTTTCATCTGAATGTATGCATCTAGGAAAGACTTCAAGGAAAACACTGCACTTAAAGTGCATTCAGAGCCCTTCTGCAGGTACAAGGCAGTGAAGAGCTCTGCTTGCAACAGAAGTGCATGAGAAAGTAGAAAAGTATTTGTGCAAATGCCTCTCATATAATAAACCCAGGAAATATAATTGAAAGACAATAAGAAGGATCTAGATCACCTAAACAAAGAGATTATTCACTGTGTTAAAATAAGAGAACGATTTTGAGAGACAACAGAGAAACAATTAGAAAAAGATTGCAGGAAGAGGAAGACCTGAGAATGGAAGTTCAAATGCTTTAACCTGAAGCGTGAAGAAGAGGGGGACCAGCAAGATGCCAAAGAAATTATGTGAAGCATCACAAAATAAAATAATTCCTTAAAGTAAAAAGGAACACAGATGCTGTCAGAGGTCATGAGGTATTTCACTTTGTTCCTGTAAAGCATACCCAAAGACGAATGTCCATGTTCTTGCAGCCTATCTTGGTACTATTTGATTACCACTGGTTCTTATCCATTTCTCAGCAGTAACCAGTGAGTCTGAGCAATCAAACTGGCTACAAAATCCATAAATCTCTGTTATCTGTGAATAACTGCTGCAAGAGGATTATGTCAACAAATAACCATAGACAGGGAGAAGCAGAGAATTTGCTGATCAATTTCTTCCTCACGACATTCAAATTTGCCTTTCAAACAGGAACCAGTATATTTACGAGACTTTGGTCTTCAAATGCTTTCCTGTATCCCCATGTCAAGCAATGTGCTATATTATTAACAATGTTAATAAATTAATATATTAGTAAATAGATACCTCTGTTTCACTGTAACACTTCTGCCAAAACACAGTAGTGAAGAACATGGCTGAGATAGAGAGATTCCTCTGAACAAATAACTCCACTGGCCCAGATTCCACCTAAGTTTTAGGGGAGCTGGTAGATTTGGTAATCTGATGAGCTGAGTATTGAGCTTTGCCACTGTCTAAAAGGTCCTGTTCCTTTCCTCTGTTTACATCCTCTTTCACTAATATTCTCGTGCTGCTTAACCTGTACCAGCACGAGGGCCCACTGGACCTCTCCAAGAGTCAATTTAATTCCCTCACATGGCGGAAAACAACCCAGCTGTGCACTTTCTCGTGAAAGATCTAATGAGCAGCACCACCAGGTAGGGAGAGCTGAAGGGAAAAAGCGGGAGCAGAGGTAAGGAAAGTGCCAGATTCTGCACCTGGGATGGGGCAACCCTGGGTGTATTTACAGACTGGGGAATAAAATGCTGGAGACCAGTGCCACAGAAAGGGACTTGGGGGTCCTGGTTGTTGACAAGTTGAATTTGAGTCAGCAGTGCCCTGGCAGCCAGGAGGGCCAACCCTGTCCTGGGGTGCATCAGGCACAGCATTGCCAGCCATGCAAGGGAGGGGATTGTCCTGCTGTACTCTGCACTGGGGCAGCCTCACCTCCAGTGCTGGGGACAGTTTTGGGTGCCACAATATAAGAAAGATGTAAAGCTATGAGAGAGTGTCCAAAGGAGGGTCACAAAGATGGTGAAGGGCCTTGAGGAGAAGCCATATGAGGAGTGGCTGAGGTCATTTGGTCTGTTCAGCCTGGAGAAGAGGAGACTGAGGGGAAACCTCGTTGCAGTTACAACTTCCTCGTGAGGGGGAGAGGAGGGGCAGAAGCTGATCTCTTTTCTCTGGTGACCAGTGACAGGACCCGAAGGAATGGCCTGAAGTTCTGTCAGGGGAGGTTTAGGCTGGATATCAGGAAAAGGTTCTTCACCCAGAGGGTGTTTGGGCACTGGAACAGCTCCCCAGGGAAGCAGTCACAGCACCAGCCTGCCAGGGTTCCAGAAGTGTTTGGACAATGCTCTTGGGCACATGGTGTGACTCTTGGGGATGTTCTGTGCAGAGCCAGAAGTTGGATTCAATGATCCTTATGGGTCCCTTCCAACACTATTCTGTGATTCTCTGCTTGCCTGCTTTCACTGTGAGCCAAAATCAGAGAGATGAGCTAAAGTGAGATTAAGACATGAATCTTTGTTCTCTGGAATTGAGAAAATTACAATATCACTAATGCTTACAGTGTTCTGTGAATGGGACAAGCAGACAGAGTCTGGGCTTTTACTATGCTGGGATTGATTTTAACTTCAGTGGTACCAAATCTTCTAGTGTGCAGAACAGTAATGTATTTTTCCTATTTTCTTCATTTTGTGCCATTCTTCCCCATTCACTGCTTATAATGGGACCACACAGAGGATTAAAGACACTACCAAATCTAATTGCAGTCTAGACTGAATTTAAGGAGGAGTAAAAAATCATGTAGGGTGCAGATGAGCTGGCTTTCTCCAGCACAGTTTAACAAGATGCTTTGCTTGAATATTTACGGTGCTATTGAGGCTCTTCTTCCTGAAGCTTTTAACTAATTTTTGAAGTTAGTGAGAATTTATGGCCCTTGGCACAATTTTTAGCATGCCAGAAAATAAAAAAATAAATTAGAGAGTTGAGCATAAACAATGAAAATTGCATGTAGGTTTGCACTGTGAAGATGACAGATGATTACAAGCACTTTACTATCAGTTAATTTAGAAATTATCAGTTCATGCTTATTTTTCATGTGATCTCAGTTTATCACAGAAATGGCTTCTAGGATGCTATGCTTTGAAATTTGAAACTTTCTCTAGAAAAATAGCAATTCTGAAAAGGTTTTTTGAACGTATTTTTTTTTGCCACTCTCTCTATAGTGAAATTATTGATGCTAAATGGTTTTTTTATATCAAGACTTCATCTTACAAGCACTTATACCTAGACTTAATTTATGATTTATGTTAGATCTCTGAATGAAGTTAAGCATGCATAAGATGTATGTATTCAGCTGACCTTAAACTCCTGTTAACTTTCTGTGCCTAATATTTTCTCCTCACTCCTGGAAATTATGTTTCCAGGTTACTGTATAGATCATGGAAATAATTTTTCAGTGGTCACTAGCTTTCACCACTGAACAAACATGGAGACTCATGTAAAATGGAAGCTGTGTGTGTATGAGCCGAGTTGCTTAAAACCCAAGTGAGATGATGAATAGTGAACATTACTTGCCTGCATGGAACCTTGGCTAAGTCCTTTCAAATCCCAGTCCGTTGCAATTTTTAGCAAGTCTTGTGGCTTTTCTCTCACCTTTTCTGTGTCAGGGTAGCTTGAAACACTTTTAGTCTATTCCAGATGATGCAGATGGAACTGGGATTCTTACTGCAAGCACTGGAGATCACTCTTGACAGTCATGGCTTGCTGCTTTTGGCAGAGGTGATTGCTGAACGACCTTGCCTCATGCTGAGCAGTACAGTGGTTGGCTGCTGTAGGGAGCAGCCAGTTAAGAATACCTGAATGAGAGAGAGGAGTAGGAAGAGGTAAGCAGAGTAGAGAGCACTTAATCCATGCAATGAGAGCAGCCACTGGAAGGAACAGGTCAGGGAATCTCAAACAGGAAATCAACACTAAACTTATTTTCTATTTCAGAAAGAGGAGATTTATACCTTTCTGCTAGAAATTCTGAAATATGCACATATACCTGTGAATATAAATACTTAGCTGGATATTTCTGATCTTACCAATATTTATTTGAATATTATATACTGAAGAATCTTTCTGGTGTATTTGAGACCCAGGAGGCCGGACACTTTGTCCACCTATATGCTTCTCCTAAATGACTAGTTAATGCCAAGAGAATTAGTGCCTTTATGCAATAGTCCTGACTGAATTTCTGAAGTGTCACAATGTGGCCAGGTAAGTCAGTAGACGTGTAAGCCCAGAGATGTAGTGGGATCCTGATTCAAAAGATAACATGAACCATGCTCTTTGCACTCTAGCCGTGACTGAGGAAAGTATTTACTTCCTAAGAAATGGGCATTACATGCTATTGTCATGAAAAGAAACCACAAATTATAGAGGAAAAATCCAGCTCACTCCTCAGAATATCTGGGGAAAGCAGATGAAGGCTGATTCCCAGGAATATACAGGAGGCAGAGTGATCCACCCGCTCTCTGCTGACACTCCCTTCATCTGTTGCGTGCTTCTTCTGAAGTCTTGGGACCCATGAATGGTTTTGGAGTTGCAGGAATGATGAATTGACTCTGAGACATTGGGGAAAATGTGAGGATAAAGACCCCACTTAAATACCTGAAAGGGGAACATGGTATTGGGCTGGAGGGAGAGCATGATTACTTGCTGTGCTGAGGGAGCAAGGGGTGGGGACAGAGAAGATTACTTTGTTCTAGTGTGGGATTCTCCAAGGAGGTATGAGCTCCACATTAAGAGGCAACCATTAAGCCACATCTTTATAAAATGGTTTTAATCAAATCTTCTAGGAATAGCACATAAAGCTCTGACTAAAATACCCTCACTAGGAATTTGAGAGAAGTTGACAACCACGCAAATGCCACCCACACAGCTTGTGGTTGTGGGCCCAGAAATCAGGGCATGCCAAAATCAGCAGGATAATATCTTATAACAATAAAGCAAGTCTCTTCTTCTGTTGATGGCATCACTGTAGCTCCCAGGCTGGTGGTAGTATCTCTGCAATTCTCCTTTGAGTGTACCAGCTCCCTGAGTATCCCTCTCCATTGGATGGAAGAGACCTACCCCACAGACAGCTGCAGGGAGCACCCATGGATTTCTGATGTCCTCCAGCCCAATTTGTTGGCTTGCTAGAGGTTTTGCAGCACAGGCTGGCTGGAGCAGGGCCTGAGGATGTGAACTGGTATGCTGGGAAGGAGGGAGCACAAACAGCATGTCTCTAGAGAGCAAAGATGAGAGTTCCTCTGTGGTTGATAAGCATCTATCACTGCAGGGCACAGGCAATTGCAATACTCTCTTCTTGCTCAGGATAACCCAGGAGTCTAATTTAGGCAACTACAATCCCAGACATAAAACTAAAATGCAGTGTGTGTGACCACTGAGGTCCTGCATGAGGTATTCAATCATTTTGATGGCATTTTTCTTTGTCTGCAAACTGATAGGTTTAGTTTGGGGAAAAAAAAGAATTTTAAAGCTGAATAAAAACCAGCACTTCAAAAAATATATGGTCTACCCTTCCTTGCTGTTTATAGGCCTCTAATTTGGTAGTGCTGCTGCAGCTGACAAACTGTATAGATTGGCTCAAAGTTATTGTAACAACATTCATTTCCTATATATGAGGCAGTGTAGGAAGAACTTTCTTTTCAAAAATAGTTAAATAAGGATGGAAGATAAAATACATGTCTTATAAATAGCTATTTTTAGCTAACAGAACTTGATTATATTAGAAGTTCTGGTCTATAAAGATAACAGAGTTTGTCAACTGTTCCCATCTGTCTCATCCCTGTCCTGTGTCAGCAGGGGGAAGTAGTAACTAAGACCTTCTGTGGCATAGATACTAAGTGCTTTCATCGGAGTATTTTTGTCCACCCTCCTTTCTCTCTCTCTTTGACATCAGCAAGAAGTTTTATTTATATTCTGCTATGAGCTATTATATCTACTACGGAAAATTACTGACAACTGCTTTGTCAGTGACGCTTATGTCCAAGTAAATCTGCTTATTTTACAATATTTTTTGTTAATCTGGATTAAAATATTGCAGGTGCTTCTCCCTGAAAGATATTAATGTTGTTTCAAATACACTAATAACTGTAACAGCAGTTTTCTAAAAACTGCAGTGATGGTGGCTTCGAGGCATGCAGCACAAGCGAGGACACCTCTCGTTCCCCATCCAGACCTCAGGCTGTCTCCAAACCCTGTGCCTGCCCCGAGCAGAGCCAGTTTAGCTCCACCCTCTGAACAGTCCAGCCCTTATTTATATGAAGTCTGTGGTACAACTGGCTTCAGATGGTGTGTGTATGTGCGTGTGCCTGCCTCCTGAGTGTGTGAGACGAGCTGGGATCATGAGCCAGGGTTGTTCCAAGTGGTTTTAATCAGCAGCCCATTAGAGGAGAACGGAAAACTTCAAACAGGGTAAGAACCAAGTAAGTAAACCTAACTTTGAACGTGCAGTCTGGACAAAACAAATGTAAATTAAAATCTTCATAGTCTGTCAGTTTTCAGATAAATTATCACTTTTAGAGAGAAAGCTGTGCATTCTAACAGGAAGGAGGAAATTTAAAAGGACTGGAATGAAGGAAACTGTAAAAACAAAGTGGGAATTGAGAATGCAAGAGAGAAAAAACAGCAAACGATTGTTCACAAAGTTGGTACACTCTCTTACTTTTTTCAGCTGTGGACAGGACATGTTAAGCTTTAACCTCTTGCTTTCTTGAATACTATTGGATGGCTGAGTAAGTAGTTCCTTTTGCAAAGGGGGTGAAGATTTCTGCTCCTCACCTGTCTGCTGGAAGGTTTGTTTTCCTGAGGGCATGGAGCGGAAGAGCTCTCCACAGCTCCTTGCAGGATGCCCCATGGCACGCTGCTGTTTGCTGCTGCTCACTTGTTGTTTTTTCACAGGTTGTTCCAGTACCTCCATGGGAAGGTGTTCCCCAAACCTCTGCTCCTCTGGAATTCATGACTTCTTGCCTGGCACCAGGAAAACACTCAGCAGCAGAAATGGGAAAATTCATGCTAGTTTTGGGTAAACTGTGCCTTTGAATTTTTTTACACTGGCAAGACGTGGCTACTTGGACTCCATCTACAATGTGGCAAAGGGCAAAGTGAGGTTGGCAAAGAGGCCATGGTTTGTGGGCAAGTCCCCAGATGCCGCAGGCTTTGCCGCCCTCGTCCCTTCCTTCTGGCTTTAGTGGTGGCCCTCTGTCTGTTCTGCCAGACCCTGACTCCTCTCATGACCAGCAGCATCCTTTCAGCAGTCGTTAAGGGGATTGCACCCAACAAACTGACTAAAACACAGCAAGGAAGATACAAGGAGGTCTCTCCAAGCACCATTCACTGCTTCCTCCCTGGCAGCAATTCAGAGACAGTGAAAAAGGTAAGTCAGCTGGAGCAGAGTGCTGAGCAATAATTAGCAAAGCGAGGGATAGCAAGTCTGGCAGGATCATCTGAGTCCAGCTAAAATTAGCCTAAGCTTGGAAGTCTGGGATCTGTATACAAACAAATGGGTGATCTAATGGCAGCGGCATATGCACAAGCACATTCCCATTACCAGCTCCTCAGTGAGCTGTTATTAACACAGGAATCCTGAAATCTTCAACTGAAATACGGCATTGCTCTGTGACTCCAGGAAGATTTCAGTTTGCTGCACAGACCATACTTTATTTTGGCTTTGGGAATTGGTTTAGAGGCTTTACAGTACAGGCACATAAATCAGGAGCCAGTGGGGTTTCATGGAAGTGACTGAGGCTGTTAATTGGCACAGGGACTGCAGCTGCCCTGTATTAAAGTTATCTGCTCATCAACTCTGAACTTTACCGGGATTCTGCTGAGAAGCTGAATTTAACTGCATTTGAGAAATAAAAGAAACACTTTTTATATTTTCAAATCATACTATATACTTTGGAATCTCTATCCCACAAATTTTACTTTGTCCGCAAGTTACCTGACTTCATGTTTATTTTGTATAAGGTTCCTAGGATGGGTGTTAAAACCTAAAAAATGGAGACTGTTATTTTTGTGAAAATGTAGTTTGTTAAATGGTCTCCAGACTGAGGTAGTTATTTTTACTCTGGAATTTGTGATCAGCACTAGCACAAATGTTTCAGGTTTCCTTCAGTCCTATAGAGGAGCTGCTAACAGTGCAGCAGATACCAGACTGTCAAATTACCATTATGCTAACATTTTATATACAACTGTAGCAGAATTGTAAAAAATTTGTGACCTCACGGATTATGGACAGCAACCACATAAAGCAGCTGGAATTGAAAAAAAAAAAAAGTACAAGGCTGCATCTTTGATTCGCCAGAGTTCACAGTCTAAAAGGTCAGCAATATTGATTTTAGGAGAGCAGCTGTAAAGCACATCTTCTGCAACAGTCAAAAACAGATATGGGGAATAACTGTGGCGTGAACTCTTTAACCTTAACTCTTAAAATACTGTTTTTTTTTTCTTATAGCACATGTTGCATTTGTCATAATTTTATATTTTAATGACCTTTTAGTACACTAGGTACCCAGATTCAGGTTTGATCTGCAATATGACATAAATAATTACATCTTAATGGGAAATAAGCACAGCTGACGTATGCAGGTTGCATTGTGTTACATCTATAGACACACTCCATTCCTTTTTACTCATTGCTATTGTAATTGCAAAGAACATTTCATAACTTGGGCTACTTAATGTCTGTAAGAACTGGTGAAATAATGGCAGAGTTTTGCTAGTATGCTGTTTGGCTGAAAATATCTGTAGTATCTTCTTTTGCAAATTGCCTGAGAAAAAATGAAGATTGACATGGAACTTGGTGTGCTGGTCATTTGAAATGAGAAGAAAGCTTTTGTTTTTATAGCATGCTGTACTTACTACTTTCCAGCATATGCACATGCAGAACCTGTAGCACAGATGTGTGTATATTAACCCTTATAGGTATGTTTTCCAGGACTGTGCTACCTTAACACATTCTTTTTTAAGTTCTTAAGACCACCCGTAGCTGGCTCCCTATTTGTCTTGAACTTTTCCTCTAGAGCATGATGAACAAAATGTCTTGCACATGTTGGGATGTTACTCTAAATTGCTTTCTGTTTCCCAACTTTCTCTGCTGGTTGTGTGGGCTGAATAATAATCTCAGAGAACAGAAAAGACAAACAAAGCCAAAAATCTCCACCACTTTGCTTTGAAAGTGTGTTCTTGAACTGTGTGTTTTCATCCACTGCTTATTGTGATAGCTGAACTGTTATCTGGCTTGATTTTATTGGGCAGCCAGTAAGATCTAAGGTAGATGTCACAGTTGAAACTTTACACTGTTTTATTTTACAGTCACATGCCCACTGACGGTAGCTAGTTTGGAAACAACTTTTCATTAAAGCTGTGGTGAAAATCCTCACATACGACCCCGGAAAAATACTTTAAAATATCGTTATTTAATTAACTAGTCATACATGTATTCTTATTCTATAAATACTCCAGCAAGAAAATTTAAATACATTAATAATTATCTATTACACAGTTAAACAGTGACTTAAAGCAAACACTGCATCATGTCTGATGAAATCAAAGTTCATGAATAAATTTTAAGGAAAATAAGACCCTTCTGGAGATAATATTCTTTAAGTAACATGTAGTGTTTAAGGGTTTTGAGCCATAGCATGTCACACTGCAGATTCTCTTCTGGCTAGGGGTGGGTTTCCTTCTTGCTTCCTTCAGAAAAACAACCAGTACTGCATTGAGCCTGTTGTGAGAATTTGGTTCTGATTGCTATTACAATCAGAAGGGCAAAATCCCCTTCCAAAGTCGGACAATTTCTTCATTCAGAGTATGCATAGCACTAAGTGCCTCAAAAAAACCCCACAAAACCAAACCAAACCAAGACAAACCAAAAAACCCTGGCATCTTTTGTGAGCCATTTGTTGGAAGCAAAGGAAGAGATCTGAGGAAAAGTCTGGCTTTGCCAATGCATCTCTGGTATCAACATTCACCTCATTTTGGAGAGTTACAGACAGGTACGGAAGAAACATGGGGATGGACATTGCCAATTGCATCTATAAATGTGTCTTTAACTACATCCAGATGCATTGGGATGGAGCCCTTCCTGTTGGGCAGATAGTGTAAGCTGTCTTTTTTAAATCGCAAAAATACAGATTTCATTCAGAACCTGGAAAACCGGACAGAGCTCCTAGTACTCCTCTCTCAGCTATCACACACTACAGGAGTTTTACAAGCTGCTGGGGATCTGTCCTATGGCTTTAAATTCAGAAGAACAGAGGTCAACATTATCTAGTACAAAATTAAATGTTAATATCTGAAGCATGAAAAATAGAAGGCTTATTTCTAAATTTCCAGCACTAAAGGCATTAGAGAGTGATACCACATCTAGCAGCAAGCTGTCTGCAGGTTTAGCAGGGCTCTTTTACCTCCTAAATGATGAAATATTTGTGAATATGTATGGTAAGGAGAAGAGCTGGTGCTGTAGCATCAAAACTGGAATAGGTATCAACAAAAAAAACCAAAAACAAACAAACAAAAAAACACCCAAACAAAACAAACAAAAAAAACCAACTCCATACAAGCCCTCTGTGTAGTTTGCCTGGCACGGTATTGTGCCAGAAATACTTTTGGTACCAGCCAGCTGTAATATTTTACACTTACCTTAAGTAATTTAGCTCTGTTTCTTAGCCAGTTTTGAGAAGAGTTAATTATCTGGTTAAGCTGTGTTTCCACTCTCAGAATTAATTCAGCCAGAGGCAATTTAGATGTCTCTGTACACGAGTAATTTTGCCCAGGTAGATGGTGAACCTCTGCTGGGTAGAAGGAATGTGGACTCTATTGCTATTAGGAGGGCAGATACCTGGTGTTCAGTGTCTTTCCCGATCAGAGAAGAGCCAAAACCATGTTCCTTTTTTCTTAAAAGACCCAGTTCCCAAGCCATTAAGCTTTACATCCAGGTTGAAATTGTGAGCCTGGTTCACCATATTGGCAATGGGATTTTCTGTTTGGTCCTGGAAAGCAAAATTCTCTCTTTATTTCTTCCACAGCTGGAGAGAAAAGAGGAAGAAATTATTAATCACCTTTTATAGTTATTACTCCTGTGATAGGCACTTTTTTTGTCATGCTAGCTCTCCAGCCACTGCAAATGTATTAAAAAAAAAAAAAAGACATTCAGATTTTTAAATTGGGTTTTGAAGGAGATTATTTCATGGACACTCACAAGACTCTTGCTTCACATCCCCTGACCAATTAGGGCCAGCTGAGAACAAGAAAACAAAGAAGATACACAGCTGATTATATGAGAAATTGATGAGTGGGTTAGGCTGGCATCCAAATAAATGAAATACCATAGGTGTGGTGAAAAAAAAGCTGTCTTCCTTTTAAGGCCCTGGACCTGCCACTTATGCTTTGTGTAAAAGATGTATCTCAAAGAAGACCTATATTGAAGTGAGCAAATAGGAAGGATAAGAAAAGGGTTTTTATGGCTTCATTCTGAATAAATAGGTTAGGATATAATTTCCTAGGAGTGGACAGTATGAAAAATCCAAGATAATGACAGCTTAATGTGGCCATATCTCAAAGATACCGTGTAGAAAAATAAGAGAAAAAAAAGAAGAAATAAAGAGAAACATCATGGTTTAGTCTTAACCAACATCTAGGGGAAGCTCCAGTTGAACATCCTGCATAAGTTACTGGCCTAGGCATCTATATTTGAAAATTGGCAGTGAAATTACTGAAAAGCTGAGAAAATGTTACTAGAATATAGAACTCTGGACATCCTGAGTGGAATTATCCTCTCTTTACTTGAGTGCTCCACTCTGTCAGAGGCAGAAAGCTGGACTTCATAATCAATGGAAATGACTACCTCTAATGCTAAATTCATCATGAATTAATGCAGACATTTAAAGCAAATGTAGTGAACTTCATCCTCTAAAGACTTCTTTTCTATTGATTTTTTTGATGGAATATGCCTGCTTCAGACAGAATAACCAGGGAACAAAGTAGATAGGAGAAGAGTCTTACGGAAGAAGGCATAAGAAAAGGAAGCAGATGTGGGAGGAGAGTAGGGAACTCCAGTTGCAAAGTAATAATAACCTCAGAAGGTACAGAAGAGATTGTGTGCAGAGATGGCCGAATTTGTGCAAGGGAGGAGAAAGGGAGATGAGAATGGAAAGAAAAGAAGACAAAGCTAATGAGAACTTTTGAAATGTAAATATGTGAAAAAGGAGAATTGGAGCTGGATGATAGAATGAGATGATTTTTGCTATTATGCAGAATAGAGCATGGTGAGAGCTTTGGATAGAAAAGATTACATTATGCATAAAAAGGTTTGATACATTTTTAAATATATGTCACTTAAGAACTATATTTATTTTATAGAATAAGCAGGAGGATGAAAACTTTTCACAGAAGAACAAAGAACTTTGCTAGTATGAAACCTGCTGTTACTAGAAAGCAATCAACACAGGGTACAATATCAGCGACTGGTTTCCTTGGAACGGTACCACATTCACATTGCGCCCTATGAAAGCAGGACATTCGTTTTCCCCTTTTTAATGTAAAATGCAAACGGCACTGAGGAAACAACTATTTTTACTGAGCAGATAGCTAGAGATATTCTGGTGATAAAGGGCAAGGCTATTGTGGTAGCTGTCAGGAAAGAGGGGCAGGGTGGAGACTTTGCAGGAAGGGAGCTTTGAGAGGTACACAAGAAGGGCAAATGGAGGCCGAATCTTACTCATATACTTCACTGGAACTTCCTCCAAAATGAGGTGTTTTGATAAGATGGTAGGATTGGCTCTTTGTCTGTTCTCAGGACAGGGCAGTTGGTACCGTGTAGTACATGCAGGCATAAAGCAAAAAGCATTTTGATAAAATAGCTCTGTACTTCCTGCTCACAGTATTTGTGAAGACTGTGCAAATAATTCCAGTCTTGTTTTTGGATTTATAAAGTTATCAGAAGACAGCCATCAAAGTAATGCCAATAATCTAATTTGCTTGTTCTGTATTTATCCAACAAACAATTCAAAGCAGAATTACATTTCAGCCATTTCATTCTACAACCCAGTCCTTTCTGATTAGGAAATCCAACAGAACATTAAGCCAACACATTTAAATAGCCTCCAGAAAGTGAAACAGGAAATTAACTTCTCTCCAACTTCTTGATACAGGAGCTATGTGCACTTTAAATATAATAGTAGTATGAACAATTTACTATTTCTGTGAACTTTTATGCAAACACAAAAAGGAATTTAGAAGTCACATTTGGAGCTAATAAACATCTGCATAGTCCCATAAATGAATGGCTTAGGGCATTAGAACCATGCTAAGTTTTTATTATCACTCTTCTTATTGATGCTGTTTAATAATAGTGCAGTATTTTCTAAGAGTCCCATTCATGTATTTTTTTGTAATGTTGTTCTCCTAGGTGCTGCTTAGTAGCAAAGATAGATGCTGACTTCCTTTGCTAGCAAAATGGGAATTTAGGCTGTTCACTGCCTGTGAATATTGATAATAGTGCTGGCCTTGTTTTTTTAAGGCTGGTTCTCTTTTGTGGTATTTTTGTTGCACTCCATTTTCATGCAAAGGCCTTTTGGTTTACATCGTGGCTGATACATCTCTTTTGCAGCTGCTCAGTACCTGCGGGAAGCAGTGGGGTTAAAGTAAGCTGAAGTCAAGTTATTTAAAGCTACTCGACCGAGTCTCTGGCAGTCTTGGCTAGCTCAGTGTGAAAAGTGGCTGCTTGTAATCAACACAGGGACTAATGACACCAGAACTGGGCAGCTGAAAAGATGATTCACAGTTTTTGAGTTCTTTCCTGAGAGAAGCTTAGGCTGACATGAGTTGGGCCATTATGATAGGATGAAGAATTTTGTTTCTGCAGTTGAAGTGATGGTCAGTGAAATTCTATGGCAACAGTTCAAACTGTGTATTTGCCTCTTTTCCAGGCATAGACAATGCATCAATATTTATGGAATTATGTAATCTTCTTGGAATCTGAAAGAACTGCCAAGGAACTCTTTTGGTCTCTTCAACTTGAAATATCTTCACTATTTTCTTCTTGGCCAAAACAAAAACAGTAATTATGCATCATAAGGTTCAGTTACTGACCAAATTCTAGATTTTTGGAACAACCTAGAAATTCTGTACAATAGAGGAAAGCTTCAAAGACTAGTAGAGTCAATTATATCCTTACACATTCATAACCCAGAATTGGATATACTGGTTTCAAGGGAAATGTCAAAACACTTTCTTTTTAAAAGAGAACTTCACAGCTATGTGGAAGTTGCAGACAGACAGAACTAAGAATTGCAGCTCTGATAAGGAGTGTCTATTTTCAGTTGCACAAAGATGGTTACATAATTATTCAGCTTTTATCTTATATAAACTGGGCCTTTTATCTTTTTTGCTAAGGCATCAAAGGAATATACATTTGATACAATATTTTTTTAAATCTTTAATAAATTTTAATGGAGCTCAATTTGTTTTCTTTTGTGTTTTTCATGTTATTCTGTAAACTGAAAACAAAATCACAAAATTCATTTAAATGCATTTTTATTTACTTTACAGCCCATTCTGCTTTGTTTGGGCCAGTTGTTAAGGCTGTGGATCATCTGTGTAACAGCCAATTGCACTAAAATGAGGTCAGTGACTCAGCTAAGTGCAGTGTTTTATAAGCTGTTAGAGCAGGTATATCATGTCAAAGCTGACACAGGTCTCATCCAAAATCATATGGGAAATCTCAGTCTTGCTATAAAGCTTCATTAATTTCTGTGGAGACAAACAAACCATTTTCTAGGTATGACATGGGCTGCAGATGTTCTTTAGCAATCCCTTTCACATAAGATATATTGAATCTGTAATAAACTGAGTCTGCTAACAAATAGTCCGAGTCTTCAAACTGAGGAAGAGCTAAAAAAGTGGTTGGCACATGGGAACATTTGACCACTTACCAATTATTCTCAAATTTTCAAAATGTTATAGATGCATTTTTTTTTGTGTCCGAGTTTGTTGTACATTAAAATCATAGGAATGCAAAAAAAATCAGAACCATAAAACGTGGAAATATGTGAACAGCTTATTTTCATCTATTGCACGCTGCTTCTCTTGTACCAATTCTCTGCCCAGACCTCATTTTTATGATTGAGAAACATTTTATGAAAACCAGCAGACTCTTTAAATATATAAATATGACTGCTATTGCTGTAATATTGGAAATTCTGAAAACCATCCAGTAGTAACTAGATCAGCATGTCCAGTGATGCAAGGCATTTTGTACAGAGCTTTGGAAAAAAGTATGGAATCGCTTGCTACAAGCATGCAGTTGGCCAGATTTTTTTTTTTTTTTAAATCCTGTGTAGCTGACAGCCCACCCTACACTGCATTGACTTGGCAAACAGAGAGGACACATTGCATCTTGTAACCTGGACTGCAAATAGCTATGAAAGGACAGGGCAGAGAGAATAAATTTGGCTATGCATGGATCTCAAGCAAGTACCCTAAAAGGTGTGGAGATACTTCATATTATTTAGTAGTACCAGATTAGACATCAGGTCAAGCTGTTAAATTTAGGCCCCTGAATTGCCGCCATGTCCCAGAGACGCCATTGTGGCTCTTTGGGAAGCTGGTGGATAAAAGTGCCTGTACGCAGCTGCAGGCCGCGGCACACACGAGTAGGCCACCTACACTCGCTCCCTCCCAGCACTGCGGCAGGCGGCTTCGGACTCCAGCAGCCTTAGGGGCATTTGTGCCTCTGGGGTGAGTGTCCCAAGAAAAGCCCTCTGCAGAAGCTGGTGCGGTGCTGTCCGTGAGGGTTGTCGCAAGCCCTCTGATCACCCATCCCGGGGACAGCGCCCGGTGGGAGCCGGACCTTGCGTGGGCCCCATGGAGCCGCTCGGGGCCATTCCCTTTGTGTTCTGTGGAAATGACCCAGGTCACTGCCACTGCCTGAACTTCCTTTTTTTTTTTTCCTTTTTTTTTTCCTACACTGCTATCAATGTTCTGTTGAATATTCGTCACTGCCCAAACCAGAGCTTTGTAAACATTTCAGCCCTTCCCCAGAGACCTGAGGAAGACGCCTTGTGCATCAAGGCTGACACATTGAGGTGAGATCTTGCCTGGCAGATGCCGCTGCAGGTGGGCAGGCTGAGCCCCCAGGGCTGGCTGGTCCCTGTCCCTTGGGCCCAGAGAGCACCGAGGCCAAGGCCTGTTGCAGGAGATGTGCGAGTGGGGGAGCCCTGGGGTGCTGAGCTTGGAGTATTGGCCGCAGGGAAATGGAGCCATTGCTGGGTGCTTGAGGCAGAACTTCTTAATGTTTGGAGCAACATACTTCAGAGGTGACACTGCAGGAGGCTTTGCTTCCATGAAGAAAGTTGTGCTTTCATGGCATAACAGGAGTGTGGTAATTGTTAGTGTGGAGGAGGGCACACAAAGTGACTCCACATCCAAGGCAGGACCCTCTCCCCAGGCCGTGCTGGGAGGGGTGGGAGCAGGAGAAGCCATAATTGCCAGCAAAAATGGAACAGGATCAGGGACATATTCTGGTCTGCAGCCCCTCTGTACTCCTCATGTGTCCTCAGTTCACCCCACAGCACTGGCCCCAGCAGCACACGTGGGATGGAAAATGGAATTTTCTTGCAAAATAAAGCAAGAGGTGTCTCTGTTTTCTGGGTTTCTTCCACGATGCAAGTGAAATGGAAAGTAGGAAGTATCTGGCTGGAATGCCTGGAAGAGGAGGGAGAGAGAACACAAGAGGGGGGCTGGGACAAGGGCTGGATTTAGGAACAGGGAGGGAGGGAGGGAAATGGAGAGGAAGGGCTGCCAGCAGCTGCTGGCGCAGCAAGAGAACAGGAAATAGGGAAGATAAGAGTAGAGAAAGGAGGGGCAAAGGCAGAAGGGGACAAGAGTGACATTGCTGTGGTGGGCAAGGGCCATCTGAGACTCTAACACTGTGCTTGCCACCTGATTAATGTGTTAAAAATTCTGGGATGTCAGGAACGCTGTCAAACAGATGACCTAACACAATTCCGATAACTTCACCCTGTGCTATTTGTGCTTATTCTGGCCAGCAACTTTTACTTGAATATTTCAGTTTCTAAACTAGTTTTGGGTTGCACATTTAGCAAACATGTGTGGAATACTCTGATAGTGTGTTGTACTGAGATTTTTTTCAGAATCCCTTCATCAATGAGGCTCACGCTTTCCGTGGGGAATGAGTGCTCTGGAGCAAAAGAAGATGTGGTGTTGAAAGCTAAGGGCTCTGAAATAGTTTATGCTCTTTACTGCTGCAGAGAAGTTGCACAATGTAAAACTTCATCCCACACTCAGGGGACACACTGCTGAGAAGAGTGACTTTAGCACTACATCCCAGGCCTATAAACAACTAGACACATCTTGAATGACATTTATTTGTATCAAAGCATCTGTCTCTTTTCAGTCTAGTCTACTGTGCAAAAACTGGTGGTGACTTGTTTGTGTAGGACTTCCTATCTCCAGTGATAAGCTTACTAAAATTAGAGGTTATGGAATAACTCAGTTTTTAAACTGCTGACGACTGTCAGGCTGAAATTCACAAACTTGCAAATTTCATGTCCTGAATTTAATCCCTCCTGGTATGTTTCAATCCTAAAGACTAACATCTTACACCAAAAGAAAGTCTTGGTTTTTAATGGCGTTTTTATTGCAAAGGAACAGCTAGACTGACAGCAATTGAAACATGGACCAAGCAGTGATACTGCAAGGACATTTATGAGTAAAAGACACTGATATTTATACTATTTTAGCTTATGCATAACAATTTTCACTTGTTTTGTCTACATGCTAGCTAATAGCAAGCCACAGTGCTACTTCTTCTTTTACACAATTGCTTATCACAGCAGGATGTTCCATAATCTTCAGCAGAGTGTTCTGTTCTTTACAGAACGATGTGATTTCTGCAGTTCTTATTTCTCATGACTCCTGCTGGACCAACTTCAGTAAGTCAGCTGTGCTGTTCATGTCATTTAATTCATTCTGCTCTGCAACACTTCCCCCTTTCTGTTCTACCTATAGCATGTGCTGAACTGCATTACTAACCATTCTTTGAATACATTGCAATAAGTAAGGCACAATCATAAGAAGGCACAAAAATATTCCCAATACATAAATTCTCAATTGCAATAGCTTTCAGCCCATCCAGAGATATTCAAATACTGGAACAGTTGACCTAGCCAATCTGCTCTCTCATCCCATTGCAGTTTCTTAACATTTTCTTTCAGTTTCTGAATGCTGGCATGTATATATATATATACAACACATTCCTTCAAAATCCTCACATCCATGACCATGAGCTAACAACAAAAAATCAATGGCAGCACGATTTTGCAAGGTAGCATGACATACAACAGAATCAACATCTGCCAAAAGGCCAGAAAGAGCAATGGAAGTTGCGTTAGTTTGTTGGGCCAGTCAACAGCCAAGCTCTTGCAAGGTTGTAAGGGCTTTGGCTGCTGCAACACCTGGAAAAAAAATGAAGCAGTCCCAACAAGTGGGGGATTCCAAAACTGTGCATTTGGGTCCCAGTTTTTGGTAAATTCATGAAGTCCACACCTGTGTTGGTCTCGATCTGCTTTATGTGTATGATTTATAATCATGGTTACATTAGGAGTTAACATTGTGAAGCGGCCAATAGTGCAAGGTCCACCAATCGCTCGCGATGTCAAAGCAGGCCAAGCATGATCATCACAGATCAAAAATATCCCTCAATGCAATTTATGTGGGAGAGACATCTGAGGGTGCATAGTACATAGAGCCATTGGATATTACGGTTTGATTGCACCATGAAGAGCTATTGCAGAATAACGATTGACTTGGGGAAACATCCTGAGTCATCTTGGAGTATGAGTCACTATTATATCTTTTCCCTAATTTGCTATAGTTGAAGTATATGCAGACATCTTCCTTAATTGATCCCAGAATTTCAAGTTCCTGTGGTTCTGAAGGGGCAAGGGGTAAACAATCATCTCAAGTATAGAAATTATCCATTTCTATCCAAGTATAGAAAATATCCAAAATATTATGATGCCATGGAGGTCTTGCAGGTTACACGGGGCTCTCTACCATGCTCTTCTGTCACAATCACTTGTGGGTCATCTACAGGAATTCCTACCGGACATGTATGGAAGGGTGCCTGAGGTGTGGCCACTGATAAGCATAATGCTGATTGGTCCAAAGCCTTAGGAAGAGTGAGCAACATATTACCTTGTGGCACTGGGGGCATGGTAGCCTCTCCATAACCACTCTCCTCCTTTCAGCATAAAATTATCAAAATGAGAGGATCCATCACATTTGGGATGCCAATCCCTTTCCCACACATACTGATGTGGGGGTAGGCTGTTTCCACTCGCAAACCAACCAGAGCACTATGCAATTCTCAAAAGAATAGCGCAGGGGATCACACCTAGGATACTTTGCTCAGTGACACTGTGCCTCCCAAAACCGCCTTTATGACAGCTGGTGCATTCACAAAATGCCCACGCCTGATGACTAGGGTCAGCACAATCTAAACATGGAATAGGATTATTTTTTAATTGTAGATACTGCTCTTTGCATTCTTCCTGAACCTGTCTGATGTCTTCTTGTTCCTTCTCAAGATGGCATGCTAGTCGCAGGTCAATGTGTCCGTATCTTTCACGATAAGTGCTGAGGTCCACAGGAAACCAAGGGTCTGGGAGATTTGGGAGTTGACAACGCCGAGGCAGTGCTAGGGTTATATGGCTTTACCAGTCAAGCTGATGGGATCAGCTGGGATCCCATTTCTGTGGAAATACAAATATAACCTCTTATCCGGGTTATCAGGGCAAAGGACCTCGTATTAGGTTGCTTTCTGGATCCTTGGTAAGAACTTGGGTTTTTTCTACAGTATCTATGCATTCCTTCATAGCCATAATGTGCTTTACTATAGGTGGCATAGGGTTGTCGCCATAAAAATTCAAAAAATTATAAACATAGAAGGCTTTGGCTAAATGACTCTGTGGAGTTTCTTCGTGCATTTCTTCTTTCTGTGGCAGCAACAAGGTTTTCAAAGTAGCATGGGTGTGCTCTACGATGGCCTGACCTGTTGAGTACTGGCAGCATTCCAGTGTGTGGTGTTAGCAGGAGATTTTGTGTCTATACATGCCACTGCCATCCCGAGTGAGGGGCATCCACCTGTGCTGCCCCTCGGGGGTTGTGCAGGGCCCAGGGGCTTGTTTAAGATACAGGACGGAGTCTGTGTTATTGCAGCTAATGTCTTAAGGATAAAGATTATCAGAGATGATAGAGATCCTGTGAGGCTGCCCTGTGCCTCAGATGAGATCCTGTCCCTGGGCAGTGCCACGCTCTGCAGGAAGCTGCCTGCCTGACCTTGGAGCAGGTTCTGAGAGAGAAAGGCTGTTTAAAGAGTCGCTTACTGATCTCGTCCTGAGAGAAGGCTCAGTGAGACAGAAAGCAGCAGCCTGAGTGAGAGTGCCAGTGATTGAGGGTGCAGCAATGCCAGTTCCCTTCAAGCAGATCTGTCCAAACTTGTGATCTGGGCACACACTCATGGGACTACATGCAACCAGATCCCAGACATGGAATTTATGCAGAACATGGGTCACCTAAGCAATGACAACACTGTGCTGTGGATGTGCAGAGTTGGATATGCCTATCACTGGCACTGGGAGAAGTTACATGACAGAGGTGAAGGAGAGACTGAAGCTGTAGGAAGGAGAAAGAGGCTCCTATCTTCTGAGTCTTTGACAAGGGAAGTCAGCTTTGAGGAAAAAGATCATCAGAGTGGGGCAGGTTGTCCACTGCAGTCCACAGAGGTCCACTGTGGAGTAGAGATCCACCAGCAGGCCATGGAGTACCCATGGTGGAGCAGCCTGTTCCTGAAGGACTGGGCCCCATGGAAGAGGCCCACGCTGGAACAGTTTGAAGAATTGTGGCCTGTAGGAGGAACTCATGTTGGAGAAGTTCATGAAGGACTGTCTTCCATGGGTAGGACCACTCTCTGGAGCAGGGGAAGAGTGTGAGGAGTCCTTCCCCTGAGGAGGAAGTAGCAGCAGAGACAATGTGTAATGAGCTGACTAAGCTCCCCCAGTCCCAGCCCCCTTGCTCCACTGAGAGAAAGGTGGAGAGTTTGGGAGGGAAGTTGAACCTGGAAAGAAGGGGGGTGGAGAAAAATTTTTTTAAGATTATTTCTGATTATCTCACTCTATTTCCATTTATTATCAATCAAATGGGTTTTCCCAAGCTGAGTCTGTTTTACCTGTGACAGTAATCAATGAATGATCTCTCCCTGTTCTGATCTCTACCCACAAGACTTTCATTGTATTTTTTCCTGCTGTCCAGTTGAAAAGGGGAGTGATAGGATGGCTTTGGTGGGCACCTGGCTTCCAAGACAGAGTCAACCCACCACACTTATTTCAGACATAAAATATCCCCCTTACCCAAAGATCTGATGGCAATGGCCCAGTAATTTGCCCTTTTCAGAAATTAATGTTATGCTTGCACTATGACTCTGTGTTTCGGGTGTTTCTTTTCCATTTTTCTTTCAAGAAGCTCATACCCCAGGATAGCTATAGAGGATGGGCTTTCTCTCGATACCATTGTCCCTAGGCATGGGCAGACAGTAAGTGGTAGATAATACAAGTGTTCCTTGGGATTCATTGGCAACATCAGATACATTTCCACTTGCTCTTACATACAAGTCTCTCTGCCATTTGTCCTATGAGTTAGATCATGTTGGACTAATAAGGCAACAAGGTACTGACAAGGTTACACTTAACTTTCTAGGGCACAGTAATCTCCAGTACTGTTTAGGATTCCTGTATATGATTTTACCCCAGTACTCTTCTTACTTTTCTTAATAATGCTGCATAGCCCAACTCAGATGCCTGCACTTACCATCTGCATAGGACCTGCATTCCATGGAACAGTTCACATGGGACCTACCTAGCCCTCTCTGCTTAGGTGACTGCAGCCACAGTCAAAGTCAGATGGCAGTTGCTGTTACCAGCTCACCAGAACAGCCCAGATTTCAAGAAAAGTTGTTTCCAGGAGGGGAAGAACATGGTTTAAAGATCCTTCAGTGCTACCCAGAGCTTTCAAACCTCTGTAGCATCACTCCAAAATGAAGATAGAAAAAATGGAGAGGCAGAAAAAATAGAATTTGTGGTCTGAACTCCCTGATATAAGGAGAATTCTTAATTATACCAAAACCATTTCCCATGTTGTCACAGTAAGTTACTAGCTTCTTTTTGTGAAAAACAACTATATTTTATACTGCTGGGGAGTGTCCTATCTTACAACCATTGTCTTTGCACTGTGTTTGCTGTAGATCCATGACACCATTCTCCAGTACTTTGGAAGCCACTCGAGAAGAGCAGTTCTCTATGCGCCTCCTGCTCACCATGAAACTGACCGTCAGCTCTGTCAGCGCATCCTGGCAAAACATGGATATACAGTCACAGTCCATGAAAACAGGAGACTGGTGGAAGATCTGAGGCATGAGGGCCCTTATCACAGTAAGAATAATTGGAATTAGTTAATTTGTTAATTACTAAGTGTGATCACTAAATGTAGAATTAATCCAGAGTTCTTCCACAAACATAAAGTGCATAAACTCTGATAAAAGTAAGCCTAGAAGCCAAATTCTAGCCCTTCTCAGCTGTGTGGATTATTTTCCACAATTAGGTGTTTCTTCTGTTAGGTAGAATTCTATTAGGTATCTTTCTGTGAAAAAAAAAATGCAGCAGTTCATCGTAGTCCTGACAACTAAATCAGATCAGTTTGATTCCTGATGACTTCTTATAAGAACTTCATCAATGTAATGGAGGGATTTTCAATAGAATGTTTCATAACAAAACACATACCTGCTACATTTTTTTCCTTATCATTTTCTCTCTAAAGAAAAGTTGTATGCATGAAGGTACTTTTTTCCTCTAGTCATGTTTTGATTGTTCTGTAAACTTGTTAAAGAACACAATGAAGGACAAGTACATTTTGCACTTGCTGTTGAATCTGGAATAGATTACTGTTAGCTCTCAGTTCCTCTTGAAATTTGATCCAGTTAAAGCAGACTACTGAAGAATCCTGATCTCTTGCACAAAGGACTGTAGCTTTATTGTGTAGAGTTACACTGTGCTTGATAGAGAAGCTTGGCCACCAGTTATATTTGTGATGACCATGTTTGAGTTGTTCTTAGACACCTCAGAGGTATGAACAGAAACTGTGATGCCAATTTGGTCTTGGAAGTCAATTCAGGAACTGGAAGGCTTTGTAAAAAAATACACAGGCTACCATTCTGTCAGAGGAAAAATGGTGTAGTTAGGTATTTCTTGTGCTAAAAGGAGTACTATTTGCATCATTCAGGCTTGCAGTACACTTCTGGGGCTACCAGAGAGCTCAGGTTTCCTTGAGCTTTAACCAAACCAGATAATTTCGTAGATGAAAACTACAATTACTTAGCATGCTTGAGATTGTTCAAAATTCCATTGCTAATTTCAAGTTTCATTAAGAAACTTTCTTGAAAATGAGGTACATGTGGTTTTCTTTGGCAGGCTGTACCAAGAAGTAGTATATTGTCTTCATCTCACTCTAATGTAGTTTTATAATCTTTTAGCCACTCCATGCCTGGAGTACTTTCTATCTGAGAGTGACAAAACACACCATGTCTGCAGGCTTTGCTAATGTCAGATGGGCTGCAGAGAAAATATGGTATCTCTGGGGACCATGTGCACCATCTCTGTGAAATACTTCTGTTTCAAATGGCCAAGGAAGTGGGTATGCCAAATACAGTTGAAACCTATAAAAAAAATGAAAATAAATACTGTACTAGATTTTCCTACAGTACTGAGTTCAGATTAAAGTTCTCCTGTATGGTTTTTACACTCCAAATACTGCCTCTGCAGAAATGAGCTTAAATGTGGATATTTATACTTTACAGGCTAGAACCAGTACTTCCTGTAGTATTTTTCCAGTACTAATAAAAAAAAAGTAATAAAAAGGTCTTAGGTATTTTCCAGGAACATCCTACATCTTCCAGCAGATGTTGGATTATGTAAAAAAGTCAAATGTTTGCCAATTTAAAGCAAAGAGTAAGACTCTACTAATTCCATTTCATGGCAGCATAAGTCTGCCTTTAACTATTCTCTGTTATGTAAGTGTTTAGTTTTAATGTTATGTTTTAAAAACAAGAAGTAAGTAAAAGAGCATGTCTACACAGTAACCCAATGATCTTTTCTTACAGCTAAGCAAATTACATTCAAAGTTAATTTTCTTCCCCAGCAGATTATGGGGTTTACTCTTCTGGATGGTATAGTACTTCTTATTTTGGAGAAGGGTATTTGGAGCTATGCTTTGGCATAATATTTTTTTAATAGGAGTGTTATAAGTTATTAAAATATATACTCCTTTAGGCCTCTATTAAAAATATATAGATAATGAACTGAGAAACACAGAATGTGAGTGTTGTGAAAAATCTATAAAAAGAGTAATTCCTTATTATTTGGTATTATTTAGCAGCTCCATCGGGTGCTTTTATTTTTTGTGCAGTCTTACTTGTGTAGCTTTCAAAGTTCACTCTAAATTTGAAAGGATTTTTTGTTTTGAATGGCTGAGAGCCAAGACTCTAGCTGAAGTCATATATGGAAAAAAATTCACCACAAAACATTCCTAACTTTTTTTTTGTGCTGGCCTGCTAAGAATTTTGGGACCCATTCTGCTGATGTTTAAAACCCAAATGTGACAGCTCTGCACACTGATCTTCCAGAAAGATCCTCAACACCTGGGCTGCAGCACTATGTTGAGTTCATTGCTGTCAGAGAGAAACATCAGGGGAATAGTTTTCTTCAGTGGAAATTTTTCACTTCTTACAAACCAACCAAAAACATTTTGAGTTTTGGTAACTGGAAAACAGTTGGCTGAAAAGGAAAAACATGGCTTTTTTTTTAAATCATGGCAAAGTGGCTGTGGTTTATGGGTTTACTATGAAAAAATCCATACAGATGTGTTCTGCTGTAAAACATAAATTATTCAAACCTCTAATTTTTCACTGAAAAATAGCTTTGTCAGTAAATTCTCAAGCAGCTTTGCTTGAACAAAAAGTAGTTGTACTTTCACCATTCCTTAGCAATTAAACCCACATGGAGGGAAAAGTCCATGGACTGATGATATCTGTGTCTGCTCTGAGCTCTTTGAGACTTCCTTTTGCAGCAGCCCTAAATGAGCCAGTTTTGCTCTAAGTTTAACATGTCTCTTAGTCTGCTGCTGGGATGGAGATAGAGAGGTGGAACTGTGTTAGAACTGTGTTAGTAGCAAACAATGGAATAGTCAGATTTTGCAGAGAGCTGGGATTACCACCTTGGGCAACGTTTTAACATGGTCATTTTCTCCAGTAAATATCCGTGGTAAATCTGTTTTGAAGTAAGCAGTTCAAAAGAAGTTGCTGATGAGCAAACAGCTCATCATAACATCCTTCCTTCCTTCCTTCCTTCCTTCCTTCCTTCCTTCCTTCCTTCCTTCCTTCCTTCCTTCTGTGAAAATTTGCTCATAGAGGCATAGCCTCTGGAACAAGTTATGCCTTCACCAGAGCTTCAGAGGGGGTTGAAATTGGTGTCACAATCTCATTGAAAATAATAAAAGGATCAGGAGGAGGAGTGAGAAAGCCCTAAACTTCCAGGCTTTCTCCTGGGATATTTGCTATACTGAGCTGTACATGCCTCCAGGCTTCCTTTCCTCAGCCCAGGACAGAGCTGTGCTGCTCTATCGGAGATGAGTGGGATGAGCCACCTGGCTTCAGAGCCCTCTTAGATCCTCCTAGAGTGGCAAATACCAGAGAAGAATTTGCCAAATGTTTTCCAGTGTCTTCTGCCTTCTTCCCTGTTCTTCCAGTCTGAGAAGTTCTTATCTCTGTTACCACAGTAAAGATTTGACAGGATCTGTGTGTCCCTATGACTCTGTGCTACCCTGCCAACATTTTCACATTTTTTAAAAGGAAGGTTTAAAGTTTTTTATCTCAGAGACTTATTCACTAACAGGCATTTCTGCCCTCCAAAAATAATGTTCCCTAGCTACTGCCTGCTGCCGGAATCTTTCCTCAATTCCATACTTTGCCCAGATGACATCTTCAAAGATAAAGGAACTACTTATATCTTCTCTTACAGAGCCATCAGTTTTTCTGTCCTTTGCTGAATGTGCCTGCCTCATTAGTCACTGGTGACCCTCTGTTAACAGGCATTTCCTTCATTTCTCAGTTCTTCACCTTTACCAATAGTTTAGCGAATGTCAGCAAACTGCAGGCTCCAAGAAATGTGTGCAGTTGTATGTTACACATCTGACTGGCCAATTTTAATTCATTCTGCAATAACATGCAAAATTCTGTCATTACCACTAGCTCTTGGAATGGAAAAGATTTTGCATAAGCTCAATGATAGCCCACCAGTTTGGCCATGGAAAAAAGCTCATGTATTCAGGCTCCTGACAAACTGAGTGCAGTGTAACATTATATGCTCCCTGCTGCCTCGGAATGTTAGTAATTTGGTGGAAGCTTTTGCAATTGCAATGAGAGACTTTTAAAAAGAATCATAAACCATTTTCATAGTATTGCTTTTACATGATCATTTCCTATTTTTAGAATACTGCAGTTAAGTATTTAAACTTTACTATTGCCTCTTTTTGCAGTTTGAGTGACATCCATTGAAGATTAAATTTTAGCCATGCCATTAGAAAGATCTCTACAGTACAAATATTGATTTGGGTTGGGATTTTTTTGTGTGATTTATTGTTCCATAAGATAAGTATTGAACCCATCTTAGCTTTGTTAAATATTTAGCTTTTCTGTCAATTTCCACTGAAATCAATACCATTTTCATGTCCTATTCATTTCCCTGACATTGTTAAGTAGGTATCATATACTACACAGATACTTAAATGTACATATATTTCAAAGAATATTAGATCTGAAGTTATTTCCTCTTTTCTGACATTATCAATATACACTGAAATCTGTTCTGTTTTCTGCCATTTTAAGAGCATGCTGTGTTTAAATACTTGGCTGTGTAAACTAAGCCCTGGTTCCAGCAACTAACTATGAGGATGATCTGGCTCTTTGCAGATGTGGGAGTGGTGCTTGGGTGGAGCTGTACCAGGAACAGGAAGGGATGATTGAGACAACAGACCCATGGGAGTAAATCTGAGCAAATCTTGGCCTTTTTCTTTATGTGCTTGGGTCAAGAAATCTGTCTGGTATTTAAAGTGGTACTATTTATATATTATAGCAAGGAGTAAATACCCCTTCACTGTTAAAGCCACCTGACTATATTCAGGCATAGCTCATTTTGCTGCTCAAAATGGTGGTTTGAGAATTGTATTGTTATGGAAGATAAGGCCTCTGCTGTCCCCCTCTTGACTCTCTGTAGAGAGTCCTTTTGCTTCTTTGTACCAGTGGTGGACACTCCCTGTAAAAGCTGGTGCTTGGGGAATGTCAGGGAGCATGAGGCTGCAGGAGTAAGCACAGGTGTTCACAGATGTGGAGTGAAGCTAGCTGCTAAGTTTTGTGTCTCTCTATATATTTGCATGACTGAAGAAGCAGTTGGGGACAGATGAAAGAAAATTCTCATTTGATATTCCCCAAAAGCAGTTTTCCATGTCAGTCTTTTTCAGTTTTTCATTTTGGTTTGTTTGGTATCCTTTGGAAAAACTATTTTTTAAAGAAAATTTACATTTTTCATGGAAGAAAATTACTCAGTTCACTTTGCTTTGCAGTTGGAGTTACAAGGCCACATCAGTTAGAGATGGAGAAAACTAGGATAGAAACTGTATGAGTCACTGACAGAACTAGGATGAAATGCATGCTCTTCGCTGTATATCTTTATGTTATTCCTTTAGCATATTGTACCATCTCTGCTATTGCTCACTGTTCATACTTTTGACCAGAGGCTAAATAGAAGTATCAGCTTAATTGCTGACATCTGGCCAGCAGCAAGGTAGGAACTTTCAGAAGTGCTACTTCATGAGTGCAGCCAGTAATAGTTTCCTCAGAGTTGCTAATTAGTGTAGAGAATAAACTAGAGCCGTGTTCTCAGAGGCCCCCTGGGCCACATCTGTTGACTGTCAGATATCTGTTTTGCATTTTCCAAGACATACCATCATATCAGCAAAATTAGTGAAAATGAGGGAAGGTGGTAGAGACAGGAGGACACAGTGATGCTCTTTCTTCAATGACTGTGAAGATTGGTATGTTTGAGTGAACAGAGGTACTTGATAACACAAAGGGTTAACAAATTCTGCTGCCAAGGAAAAAAGAACAATCTGTTCATCATGCCTGTAGTAATCAGGGCATAATGTACTACAACAAAGTTGTTATTAGGAAATCTGTTTTGGGAGTAAAGCTTATGAAGTAATCAAATGGATTCCCTGGAGCTGTGTAGCATTCAATCTTAGATGTCTTGAACTATTAGGTAAAGAGATTTTATTGGGTGTAGTGAGTCCCCTGGTGGGGTAACAAGATGGTCTCACAGACTTCTTGAAGTACATGACTAGCCTTGAAAATCAGGCAGACAAGAAACTGAAGAGGGAAAACTGATTTCTAAAGACTGAGAGATTTCAGGTATGATCCAGCTGTGGTGACTCAGGGCTTAGAGGAAGAAACAATATGTAGTTTACAGCATCTTCTTAAAATGCAAAATGTTCTCAAAACCCCTGAAATTTATCAGAATATATTCCTGAAGGGAGTGGGGAAAAGGGAAGGGAGCAAAAATCAGTGGTGCTTAGATAATAGCCAGCTGAAGTTTGAGAAAGTAGAAAGCTAATAACATATTGTGAAATAGGGATGTTTTTAATGGGATGGAATGTAAAAATAAGTACTAATAGAATCAAATTTCCTCCCTTAGTGAATGGTTTTCTATGGAGTTAGAGAGACATTAAAAAGAGTAGGAAACATAGTTTTAACGTTTCCTTTTTTTTTTTTAATTGTTCAGAGTACAGTTAGGAGGAGCCCCTACTTGCTGTCTGTTGCAGCCTCAGACAAGTTTCCATGAAATTCAACTAAGTTTAGCAAACAATTAGAAAGACTAAAGGCCTCAAGGAAAATTGCTTGTGTGTTCTGTAAACATCTGGTTGCCATTTTCAATTACAAGGACCGACCCACTGAAGGAAGCAGTTTGGTTTTTTTGGAACAGAAATGGGACACTGGGGTTTTTGTTCTTTTTCATAGTGGAGAGTAAAGGAAATGTCAGGAATAGAGAGGTCACTAGATGCTCAGCTTTTATAAATACAAAAGTCTCTGAGAAAATTAAAGTAAATTGAAATCAGGTTCTGAAAGTGTAAACAACCCTGTGGAGGTAAGGTTAAATAAGCAGGACTGGAGATCCTAGTATGCCAGCAAAAGCACAAGATCATTCTATCATAAGTAAGTAATTTAAAACACTGTGCAAAATAATAATGGTGAAGGTAGCCACAGAAATATTTTGTGGGTTACCATACAAATACATATGTATGTTCAAATCTAGCAGATGTAACTTATTTTCCCAAAATCCTTTTGGTTAATTGTTGGTACAAATATAGAACCAATAGTATACAAACCCAGTTGGTTTCCTAATGCAAAATATATGTCATGTGAGTCCTGAGCTAAGTTTTGACAAACACACATTATAGAAACACTTTTTTTATATCATTAAACAAGAAGCTTCCTAAACAAGTTAAATAGGTAGAAATGTGATCCTCAGAGCATACTGAGTTACAAGCATGTAACAGACTTAATCTGCTTCTGTAACATGGAAGTTCATTTAGTTTTGGGAAGGAAATGCATAGCAGAAACATACATTGTCTTGATCCCTTTTCGGTTTTGCTTTTAGCAATTAATCTCATGCCCACACATTATTGGTTTCAGTACAAGACAGAGAAGTTTCTGACATAAACAAATGAATGCTGCTCTCTAATGTGATGCTGTGGTTTCATGTTAGAAAATCTAAATGCATCATATATTTTTCTGAACAATATCTATTCTTCTTCCTAATTACTAGCAGAACATGTTCATACTTTGTAGAAGAAAAGCACACAAATGGTTTCTTTGTATTATTAAAATAAACCCTCTGTAAGATTGGACTGAATCCTCTCTTTCAAATGCACTATTTTCCTTTAGAAAGGGAAATTCTTTATTTGTTTATAGCAAAAGTATAAGGACATTGAGCTCTGCCAGGTAAAACCAAAATACACCATTTAGTCCTAAATGTACCAAACATATCTTTCTCTGGGTGTTCTTTTTAGTTTTATAAACAGAACAGTCCAGGGGAGAGTGGTATTTGAGGGGCTGACTTAGAGATTACAAGAATTAAAATAATTCACACTGATGACACAGTGAGCTAAAATTAAAACTTTACTGGAATAAATTATGTCATGTTAACAGAATCTGAAAAACACCAGTGTCCAGGAAGATCCACATGTCAGCCAAAGGTAAGCAGCAATGTGCAAGGCTACTGAAATTAAATAAATACAAGGGATTTAGGCATCAGTATACAAGCTTTGTAATATGCTAGTAACATGCAAATCCTGTAAAGGAGTTTGAGGCAATTTTTTTAACTGTAGCCTGTTGGATAAGAAGGTAACAGCATACAAGTGCTTTTTCAAGTATTTTTAAAATGCTTCCCTGTAAGAAATGAACCCTGGCTCTGATAGGGTTCTAGCAGAGAATCTGGTTTATAAATATATATGTCTGTTCCTAAATGTTAGATAATTATCTGCTAATATAGGTGGTGGGAGAATGTGAGTCAGTCTAGCCAGAAGCCTGTCACTATCCTTCCTGAGCACTCTCTCTAAGGGATTTTTGGTTAGGACTGCTCAGCGATTTGGCTGCTGGAAGCTGTGCACCCTTTTTGATGCAGTCACTGGCTCTGAGCCCTGGTCAGCTGTGAGAAGTGTGCTGCTGCCTTTCATCACTGTCCTGCCCATTTTAGGTTGTGGCATTATATACCACTGAAACAAAAACTTTTTTTTTTTTTTTTACTTTGGCTACCATGACTTTTATTGGTTCAGGCAGCAAAAAGCTTATACACTGTGTAGGCCTTCATTGTAATTTGCAGACAGCCCACGCCATTCCTAGGTTCAGATTCCAACTTTCTCCAGCTGCATCCACTTTCAGCTGACAGCTCTTTTGAATGCTGCATCCCAAAACCACCCCAGACATCAAAAGTGCAGTAGCCACCCACAGTTTAGAACATGTTTCTGAAAATTTCACACAATGTACTGTTGTTACGCTGGCTTATCTTACATCAAAAAGGAAACTTTTCTTCATGAGGGGAATGATTATTCTATCCTTCTGATGTTCGCTGTACTCCCTCAGAGTTGATTTTTCAATGTAATATTGAATATTTTTTTTACTCAGCCCCTGAGGTTGTCCATTTGGAGGTAATCCTAGTTTGCACAGATGTCAAAGAGAAGAGGCTCCTCTGACATACTCAGAAATTGGAACTACTTCTTAGTTTCAAGTTAGTCATGAGAACTTTCAGATTTCTGGAAAAAATTATTTCATACAGGAAAGTATTACTAAAAGTGACACCCTCTATTTGATTAAAAAGAAAAAACCCCACATATCAGGAATTTCTATAATTTTTGGCAGGTGTGTTTCTTTACAAAACAATGTCAATTTTTCACAACAGGCAAAATATTGAAGGGATTTGGATTAAAAAGTAACAAAGGAATAGGATTTGAGAAACTTTAACTGGTAGCAAGATTAAAAAAAATATAGTCTGACCATATTTTCTCAATGGTGCCTCACATAAATAAAATACAATCATACTCTGATAGAGGAAAGGACAGCGGAGCTGAGTGGTATGCATTTTGGAAAGCTTGAACCAAATTGTTCAAGTCATAAACTGTTTCTGTAACAAGATTATTGTTGTAATGACTTTATTTCTGACATTTGTGGTAATGCTTTCAAAAATAAATATTTAGCTATAAAAGGATTTTCAGCTTTAATTTATAGCCACTACTAGAAGTGTATATATAGAGAGAGCTTACAGAGTGTTCTTCTGTGTTTTGTAAATGCAAGATGAATCTGGCAGAACCACAGTTATTTTAGATCTGACAGAATACAGCTCAGTTTTCAATAAACAGGTGTTCTGTTTATTGAAAAAGGACTTTTAGTGTAAAATGGAGCAGTAAGACAAGATAATTTTTTTCTTTATTTGAAAGAAAACCAGTTAACTACAATTTTTTTTTTTTTTTTTTTTTTTTGCAATAGGGAAGATAGAAAATATATCAGCCTACCAAAGTACTGTTCAACAGCTGATAGGCAAAATAAGAACAAGATCTTGCTATTTTGGAGCAAATCAAGAAGCATTTGTCTGTCTAAATGGGAATTAGCCATTTAAGTATTTTTTCCCATTTGACTTCAGCAAGTGTATCAAAAAAACTCTCTCACTTCAGGTTTCACAGCCACAATGAGGCCAAGTATCAGTGAAGACTGTTTAGAAGTCATTCTTCAACAAAAAATAATTGAGGTAATTTTCTGTAAAGATGATGCTGAAATCAAGGACTTTAAATATGTAGAGTTTGACATGTTAGCCCTATTTCCCCTAGGAATGTAGTGTCAGGGCTTTAAAAAAAGCTCTGAGAGTAGAAAAAAAGAAGTATTCAAGAAAGTACTAGCCCAAAAGACTAGTTAGGTTGCCTTCTTTATGACAGATTGATGTGTGAAGTAGGAGAAAGCATCAGATTTCCTTCTTCCTATGAAGAAGCTCCAGCTCCATGACACGATTTACACCCCAGATGTTACAGTACACTTTTTTTTGCAAATCTAACAAAGTGAGGATGTCTGTTGACCTTCAAAAGTGAGATCTGACCCTACATTTCTTTAAAATGTTTGCAGAGATAATTTTAAGGCCTGCTTTAGAGTCCATGTTTTATGGATGTTCTACATAACAATCCAGATATCTATCATGGACTTCCACTACCCCGTGGCATGCCAGGTGAGTAGAGATGAAAGACAGCATAGAGTGATACATAGAAAAGAGTATCTGTGAAGTACAGCTGGAAATCTCCTTACATTTGGCATGACCTAATTATTGCATCACTGTCTTCTGCAGTTTTGTCTAACTCATAAATAAAATGGGTCAGTTCCCTTGTCTTAAGGACAAGTGATGCAGTATGGCTTATGTCCATATTCCTCAGTCCAATTCCCCTGTCTGAGGGTGGCCTGCTTTTTGCTGAGTTTTAGGAGCTGTCAACTGGCTTAGGCTGTCTCCTGGGGTATTGCATGGCCACCCAGGGAGAGGAAAACAAACATAGCAGACGATTGCAGGCCAGTGGTTGAGCCTGTGCCCTGACACTGTTTAGTTTAGCCATTGCCTTTATTCCCAAGCTTCTTTTTTTCAGCACTGTTTCATGTCTCCTGGGTATTACGGAATCTGATGCATTAATAAGGATTGGTATAGGATGCCTGAGTGCTGTAATTGCAGTGATCAAGCTTGGCCATTTGGATCTTAAAATATGTCTTTGTTTCTTGCTTATGTGATCAAACATCATTATTTTAACATTGTAATTGGTATCCTCATTCATTGTAATTAGAATGAGACAGGACATTAAGACAAAACAACCCATTTACTCCTTAGCTGCTTATCCTGAGGCTCCCATATATCCATAGAAAGGAAGAAGCTGTTTTCTCAGCTGTAGCACAGTTTCTGCCTTTTAAAGTCAATGATGAATTCTCATTAGTGCCATCATTCAGAGGGCTTCTCAGCTCAGGTACCTCATGTTTTGTTGCAGAGCAGGAGTGGTAGAGAGGTTGGAGTGAAAGGATGGAAGGTATACACAAGCTGGCAATTTGGTTTCCTTGAGAGGAACTTCTCCTCCCTAGAAACTACTTTCCAGTTGAGTCTTCTTTTCAGTCACCAGCTCTTTCTGTTTGTTGTATGTGCCTTTCTAAAAGACCAGACTCTTCCTTACAAGGGTAGCAGGATCCGCGAGTTTTGCAATAGTCTAGTGGGGAGGGTGCCTCAGTACCACTTGTTCTTGTTTCTGTGTACGCACTCATCCATTCCACAGCTCCTCAGTTCCACAAGGTGCTTTGGGGCTCCTGTTCACTCATCATGATAGGCACTGTGGTGGAGTCTTCCCAGGGACATCTTGGGGGTACCAGGGCAGGGGCTTGTGGCTCTGTGACAGGGTTACTGGGATTACCACACCCAGCATTGTGCCTCTCTGCTCCTCCGTGTGTGTGTGTGCGCGTGCATAGATAAGAGAGAAGAGTATTTTGTGGGCAGATCCCCTTCCTGCAATGTCCCTGGGAGCAGGATGCTATTTGAATTCTCCCACCTGCTGTAATTCCTTTGGGCTCCACTGTGCAGCCTCATCCCTGCATGTCTCAGCTGCATGACCCTTCTTCCCACATGCACATTTTTCACCTGGTTCTTCATGCCAGTCTGCTCTCAGTAGCCTGTCTCTAATATCTCTTAATCTGTCTTTGCTGTCAGGCAGTTTCCTTCTCCACCTTCACAGAAGGTAAAGAAACACAGATGGATTTAGCTGAGCTTTGGTGGATCTGTGACGTCTGTGCTTTAACTAGGTACCAAATACTTCCATCCCACTGAAGGTTAGGTCCAAGTCCCACAATGTGTGAGTGAGAAACATATAGCAGCTTTGACTGTCATAGCTTATGTTGTGTATTCAATACGAATAAAGTAAGAATCCCAGCATTTGGGAGCAGTTGGGGTTGTAAGTTATTTTAGCTTGCTTACAAGAAGAGCATATCATATTGGATTATTAGGAGCTTTTTGGTTTCAATGAGGCTTGCTGTGCAGAAAATACCCATGTGTGGAGAACATACCAGAGTAATCTGAATATTCATCCAAAGCACAGTGTGTAAACACAGAAGTGAAATAACAGGCTTGAGTGTTTGAATTGCCCCAATGTGTTTGTCATTGGGTCAGAACTGCATATTTTCCTTTTATTTGCTATTGAACTCTACTACAGCTCAGAAAGTATTTTGACCACATATTTTCATTCCTTGAGTTGACAGGTTATGCCATGATAAAACCTATAGGTTTTTAGAGTTACAATCTGTAATACAACTCAGTGGAGAATTATTCTTAGCCTGACAGTCTTTCCTGGATAAAATGAGAACCATCTAATGCACTTGCCTTAAAATACTGCAGTATTCTTCTCCCTGTGTCAGACTGATACAACTTTTGTATCCAGTATTCTGCCCATTCTTTGGTTGCACTGAAAAAATATATGGATATAGTCTAATAATACTGCAATTTAATTTTTTTTATTACCTTTTTTTATCTCACTGACAGTTATCTGCAAATTGAAAACCCAACTTTCAAACATTTGCTGAATGTCTGAAAATTCTTTTTTGCTTGTCTCTTATAGTATGGTAATTTGTTGATTGAAGAAAGGATTGTTAATCTATTGCATGACTAAGTGTAATATAAATGGAGAAGGGATTGTCCTGTTCTCCATTCTTGTACTTATGCCTGCAATAGATTTCTTTTGCTTCTTTTAGAGAAAGTCGTCTGCCCTGTATTATCAACTGCTGCAGTAAGGAAGACGGTAACTCTTTGACTTGGTAGCTAGGTCTAAGGCAGTTTTAGAGTTTGAGACCAGGTGGAGAAATTAAAATACCTTTCCACATTTGAGAATATTTCTGATAGAAACAGGAAACTCTTGGCTTACGCTCATTTTTTTTCTTTTAAAATTCGCCTTTGGATTGTCAAGAAAAGCGGGCTTGAAACCTGTCCTTGATATAAATAAACAACAATAAAATATTTTTTTTTTTCAGGCAAGAGTGGAAGCATTATGCCTCTCCATTTGTAGTTAGACCCAATATTCCTCCACAGTACTTCCAGAAGATATACAGGGTAGTCAAGCATTATTCTGTTTTTATGAGAGGCACTGCAATAGAACTTCAAATGCCTATTTCACTGCCCAAATTCTGAATTCAGATGTGACTGTGCATTAATTCTTGAGCACAGGGCAATGTTTTGTGCTAAGCTGCTCAGAGACAGATGAATTCTCCTTTGAATTAAACTGGTTCCATTTGGTTCACACCGGCCTCTCCTCTACAAAGAATGGTTCCCTTGGCATTTCATATCCTCTTAGTTAGGGAATAGTTGAGCCAAAAAATAATCCTGATCATCCTCAAGGGGAGTGAATATTGACTGTGCTCAGGATTCCTTCAGCCTTTCCCTGGCAGCCATACAGCAACTGCACAAAGTATTTTGTGAATGAACTGACTGTGTCCAACAATCTCAGCCTCATACATAGGGTGGGGTATTTTTTTACACTTAAAATACTCTGCTTCGATTAATGTGACAATAGATTTTAGCCTAATTTGTCCAGCTATGCTAGAGGTTATGGGACTATGTGTTACGGCAGAGTACAGTCAGTCTAAACACCTTGTGTGAAACTGTGAAAGCTTTGCATATGGACAGGTGAACAGCTGCTTTCCAGAATAGCTCAGAAAATATCAGAAACCTCACCATCTTGTCCTCATTCAGTGGAGTGATCATCTCTTCAGTGTTGTTGTACTGAGTCCATATTGGTGATAGTTTGACCTTCAAGGGTCACACCAAAAGAGAAATGAAAATGCTTCCAGTAACTGTTTTTTAAGGACAAAATTCTTGAACACCTGGGTATGAGATATTCCTTTACCGAAAGTCTTACAAACAAAATAGTGATATCCAAAACTTGTAAGAGGATGCATCATTAACAAAGAAAAACTATTCAGTCCAACAAGCAGCATCCTGACATTTGCACAACGAGACAGCCAAGCTGCCGTAACCAGAAATAGGCTTCAAAGGATATTTTCCCCTGGAGTGTTATCAGTGAAGCTCAGATCTTCAGAGGTGTAGAATTCCCACATCCCCAGACCCCTTCACACAAACTGCCTGATGCTGCTGTCCTCTGAGATGCTGAAGGGCATGAAATTCCACCTAGAATCCAGAGGCAGTCAGTGAGGCAGAAGTTCTGTCTTTCAGACATCTGTTAGTGCTTCCACTTTAAACTCTTGGCGAGCATACTATTGGCTCTTATAAAGTGACTACATTGCAGGATTGAAGCCCAACATATTCCTCTGTCCAGTTTAAAGAAGGATTTGTGCACAAACAGCTACTTCCATAAATAAGTACCTCCTTACCAAATTCAGTACAATCTGTGCTTACTCCATTACCATGCAGGAGCAGTGGAAGTTGACTTTGTTTTTTCCTTGTATACTATGACTCATGATTCATAAAGCTAAAACCTATATTCATCATATTTATTTTTTTTACAGATCAGAATTCCAACATGCCATAAGTATAACTGAATACAGTTGAATGCATCATTATGTAAATAGTACCTCTTCATGAAAATATTCTCTTTACATCCATACAGCTCAGAGGTGCCTGAAAATATATTTCAAGTACAGCTGACAGGAATTTCTCTTAAAAAAGGATCCTGTACAAATCTCCCTTAAGGATCTCCCTTAGCAGGGGTTCTATAGCCTCCTTAGAGTAAGGTATTCTGGTACTTACATGTGTTTAGAAATTGTTCTTTATGTACCCTTTGCTGCAAATTAAAATGCTTACTTTGTATCCTGGCTCCAGTGATTAAAGAGACAACTGACTTTGGATGGGTAAAACTTTATTCTGTGGTGGTGCGGTTTAATCCCAGCCACCAGCAAAGCACCCCTCATCTGCTTGCTCATCTACCCCTGTGGGATGAGGGAGAGAATCAGAAGGGTAAAAGAAAGAAAACTCATGAATTACAACAGTTAAATACGGAACTCAAAAGCTGTGTCTGCAAGCAAAGCAAAACAAGGAATTTGTTCAGCACTTCCTGTGAGCAGACAGGTGTTCAGCCATCCCCAGGACAGGAGCTTCATCATGGATGGACCCAACAACATTAGTTGGACAGACAAATGTCATCACTCTGAATGTGTGTGTCTTCCCCCCTGCCCCCTTCTTCCCCCAGCTTTTGTTGTTGAGCACAGCATCATATGGTGAGGAGTATCCTTTTGGCCAGTTGGGGTCAGCTGTCCTGGCTGTGTCCCCTTCCAGCCTCATGCCCATCCCAGCCTCCTTGCTGCAGGTCAGAGTGAGACACCAAGAAGGCTCTGACTCTCAGAAATAGTAAAGCAATGGTGTGTTATAAACTGGTTTGGTAACAAATCAAAAAAACATCACTGTGTGGGCTGCTAGACAAGGAATTGACTTTGTCTCGGTCAGACCCTGTACCAATCTTCCAAAATCTACCTCTGTTTTCTAACCCTCCACTGAAACCATGTTACCCAAAACTGGGAACAGTATTACTGAAGAGGTATGACCTACACAAACTGAAGCAGAAGGATTACCCGACGATCATTTTGACCCCTGTAACCCTCACAAACAGGTTTGGTTACAATTCCTGGTATCTGCAGGGCTATTATTTAGAATTCTTTAGGGAATTGGCATGGAGTAAATTAAAACTGAAATTTTAAAGGAGGGGATTCAACTCTTTCAGCATCAATAAATACTTGCCAACAGCTGAAAAGTTATTTATATTTGCTTTGTTGGATTTTTTTTTTTTGCAACAATATTGTATTGTTAGTTTGTATGCAGTTTATTAATTTTTGTTTTTCGGCAGTAATACTCTATGGCGAATTGTACCTCTGCATTTGATTTTTTGCTCATGAACTATGGCACTTTCAACTTGTTTTGTATTTCCTTGGGTTGAATTTGGACCCATTATCAGAATTATTTTGAATTCTGACTATGCTTTGCATGACCTTATACATCTTTTCACCTTGGTGTTGATGCCTTTCCCTGGTCTTAAAATTAAGATCCAGACACTGTTAATGGAAAAAGGGGTTTTTACCTCTGTATTTAATTAAGGATCCTTAAGGTGCACCACTTCGCCAAGGTGGAATGCACCAAAATGCACACACGCAGTAGGCAGTGGATACAATTTATAGACCTTGCAAATTAGCATATCTATCAAAGATTCCCCAATGAGAGGCTTGAATGATTAGCATGATATCTCCCCATCCCAAGGAGCTCCCCTCTGGATGGGCCTAGTCATAGTTTACAGGATGTGTTCTAGAGAGGACCTTGGTCTCTCAGGATAGCGCAGGGCTTTCCGGTCTCCAACTGCAAGGTCTCTAGGATGTTTGGTCTCCTGGTTTAACAGAATATTAGGACTATGCTAAATTATCAGACTTAAGGAATTACTAGTATGCATTCTAAAAACACTGAGGATACATAAAAGCTATTTAAAAGGTATATAAAAGGTATATGAATTCTAGCTTAAAAAATCTTTGTGGCATCGGTGTCACTTGCTATTTATAAATACACTTATTATTCCATCATTCAATTTGTTACTGAAAATTTCATCAGAACTGAATGTACAGTTGGGTATCTTTTGAGGTTCTGCTCCAAAAAAAATCCATTTTGATAATAGTCTAGACTTCATTTTTTAAAATAGCTGTGCAATCACTTCATAGTGTGTTATGTGGAAACAATGTCTAAAGACTTATTAAAGTCAAATTATTTCATTGCTGATATTTTCTTTGTTCACTTTGTTACTCTGATTTCTGTTTAATAGATCAGTTACTGCGTCAGAAGAAAGGAGACTACTTTTATGTAATATGTTCTTGACAAAAAAGTTCTAGCTGTTTCTTGTTGTCTTTTATTCTAGTGCTCATAAACTGATTAATTTCAAGGCAGTGGTGAGAGCAAATGCAAAATTGCAAATTGGCTTGAGATTAAAATAAAAATAAATCCAAATGGCTTCTTTTTTTTTTTATTTCCCAGAATGAATGAAATACAGGAAGATAAACATGAAAGATGAAAATTTTATTTGATTTTCAAAGTTCTTTCATTTCAAGATTCAGGATGGAAACCTTAACACGCAAAATGAAATTTCAGTCTGTGGTAATGAAATGAAACTTAGTCATTTGATGAAATTAAATAATATACACCTAAGAGATTAAAAATTCCAGAGGTGCATGCATCTAACAGTTTTCCTGCAAAATTTAGCCTTCAGTGCCATAGCTCATGAGGAGAATGTGGTCATTTCAAAGACTGGAATAAGATCACTTTACTTTAGAGAATCACCTTCAGAAATTCTTGAAGTTTATCTATAAACTTGAAACCCTACTAAGTACTACAGTTCTCATTTGGTTTCTGTTAACTTTGGTCTATGATATCAGTATATCAGTATAAAAAAACTCTCTGCAGAATATTACGTACTAAAAAGTTAAATGTTTTTATTGGTGTCTGCGTTGCTATTTCCTCTGCTGCTAAAAACATGTTTGTTTTTCTCCCTAGATTATCTTTTAAATTATTTTTTCCACATTGGGCTATTTAAATTATTTCAAATGACAAATCAGTGTCAAAGCCAATGAAAACAGTGCTTTCTTGTTGAAAATTACAAGTTGTACATAATATCAATTTTCAGTTGAAAGTTTTTACTCTCTAAATTGGATAGCATGTACTTTGACTCATTCAGAATAAAAGTCAATAAAGGTGATCACATCAGATTTCAAGCTTCTTGAAATTTTTTATTGGAAATTCAGATTTCCAAGTTTCTACTTCAACTAGTACTAGTTGAAGTAGAAACTTGGGTTGATATTCTTAGGTAAACCTCAGATACACATTGTAGGTACAAATACTTTTTGAGATGGGACTGGATGATGGCTACAAAGACTGCAGGAGAGGAGAGTGAGAGCTGTCAAAAGACAGGTGAATAAAAGCGTTATTCTGCCAGCACATATCCACATAAAACTCACTTTGCCAGCATAATTAGATGTAATTCTGCAGATGAGCATTCCCTGTGTATGAAAGGCCTTAATTAACAGGCTGAACTAAACAATCTTGATTTGAAAAGATACTCAGGGAGCAGATGAACATGCAATTGCATATTCTCATCTTGTTACCACTTTTCTACTTGTCCAAGTGCAAAATAATACAAACAGTAGATCGTATCTCCATGAGGTGTGATTTCATACCGTCTAGCTGATCTGTGGCTCCTGTGTGCTGAGCTCCACTGGTTTGCTGAATAAAGCAAACAGGATTTCCATAACTAGAGACAAAGTTCATTCTGTGGGAAAAGCTTCATGCAAATTGCTAGTAATTAAATTGTTCAGATATGAAGCATTCTTTTTAACCTTCCCCCTCGAATGTCCTGTAAAAGCCTGCTTTTGGTTTGAAGTCTTCAGGAAACCAGCAAAACAGTGTGTACATTGAAAAATGGAATATTATGGACATTATTAATGCTTCTTCATTAAACTCTCTAAAAATATTTTGAAATATGAGTCCTTCCATGCAGATGGCTTTTATTATTACTGTCACTTTTGTTCTTTCTCTTTTATTGCAGAATGTTTTACCTCACAAGTATCTTGCTTTACTTTAAAAATAAGTTCTGTGAAAGGGATCTTCTATGTTAAAACACAGAACCTGGGGTCTTTTGCATGGCTGCTGGTTTCATGAGCATAGATTTTCATTTTCCACAAAAAGTTAAGCTGTGAAAGAAGTGACATGGGGAAATTTGAGGCAATATCTATTCCTAGAGGAGCCTGTTCTAAAACCAAACAGCTCTTATAACACATGCCTCTTTTGTTTTTGTTTTCCAAGAATGTTTTTTTCAGGTATGGTTTATGAGGAATATATAGACACACTTAAACAGAAGTCACACTGCTCTGTCAGCCTGAATCTGAGAGACAGCACTAGGTGTATGCTGTTTTTCAAATAGGAAATCTCCTGACTTCTATAAATAGACATGTTTCAGTTCTGATTGTTCTGTACTGAAATAACTGGCTAGAGGTTTAATTACTCTGAATAGAAAGCACAAGTAATGGCAGGCATTCAAGCTCTCCTGAACTGTTCTACTTTCTGGGCACTTGCTCAGAAGCACACCAGATCTGAGGGTACATTTTCCTTTTCTTCTCTTAGGTACATTCATATTGATCACTCTGATGTATCCTACAGGCTAACACGCAGTGCAAGCACATCCTCTGGAGTCAGGGATCAAATTCTTCCCAGGGCAGGATGTGTCACAATAAACAAGGGAAGGAAATTAACTGCTTCTGAGAAATGGAGTTCCCTCCAGCTCCCTTTCAATTTGCACACAACTAGGCATTGTGATTTATATGTAATTATAATGATTTATTCAAAGGTGTTTACTAGTCAGAGGCATAATACCTTGCTTATCTGATAATTACATAGCTGGTGAGGTCATTGAGTAGGTTGTTAGCGCTGCCAAACTTTTGCACTAAAATGAGGTATTTGCTTGTACATTTCTTTAATGCTTTGTTTGTTCGCTATCTGTGACATTTTTATCTACCTGCAAGGGTTTTTTTGTTGTTTCTTTCACAAAGAAGCATGTAGTGAATCTGTCTTGCCTAAATTTCATATACCCTAATCACTTTTATACCATAATACTGGTTCTCATAATGTGAAATTGAAGAACTTGCTACAGTAATAAATGCAATGTAACTGAAAATTGATCTCTTAAGCTTTGTCACACTGCTTATAAACATAAAAAAGTGATAGTTACTTTCATAGTCCTGGATCCATTCTACACAATCAGTTCATTACTGTACTTAACGTAAATTGAGTGTTAAATCTCCTTAAGTGGAATCTTTACCCTGCTTGACATTTGTAATCATGATTGGGATAGGAAAAAAATACATTCTGGAGAAAGAAAGAAAGGTAATTAATAAAATAAATACCTCTGTCGACCATCGGCGGCACCAAATTATGGGGGTAATCTAATAAAATTAAGAAGGTATCACAAATGGATAGCACAAAATAGAATAAAATACATGTAATCATCCCAGCCTTGGGAAAAAGAACCAACCAGTCCCTGAAACAGCTGTTCTGCAGGGAGCTTTCAGACCTGTTTCTATACCCTTGAATGCTGTATAGCTTCTCTGCCCTTTCTGTTTGGAAGTTCATCATTACTGGTTGTCTTCCTGTCAATGAAATAATTTACCCTTTATCAAATGTATTCATGGTGTCTTTAACAAATGTAATAATTCTGTCGTGGACTGCCACTATCTCTAACTGGTCCAGATAACAAAGGCTGTATACAGAAGAAAGCAAATGACGTGAAGAAGCTGACCAAGGTTATTTGAAGCAACACTGGCATTTTTACATGACATCACATGCTGAAATATGGGCAACTTTAAGACCTATTTGTATCTTCAGGTCAGCTTTGCCCCAGGAAGGAGGCATCACATTAGCTCAGAAGCTAGCAATCTAATTCTCACTTGTACACCAGTTCTAGATCTGGCAGTCTGGTGTCTAATACTTAGGAATCCACTACACCAGATTCCTGATGTTTGCATGACCAGTAATAATTCCTGTAAAATTTACTTCCCATTAAAGAAACACCTTGGAAGATCACACTGCTTGTACTGGATATGTGTTATAAGCATGCAGGTTGAGGATTTCAGAGAGAAAAGAACAACTTAAGGCAGCAGCATGTTAGTGAACTTTTTAATTTCTGAATGTTAAACAGGTCAAACAGCAGGGTTTGGACATCATTAGGCAGGTATTACAGGAAATGCCAACTGTGAAACACCTAAATATAGTTCCAAAGCTTTAACGGTGATGGCAAACATGTCTTTTATCCTTCTGCCACCCATAGCTGCTCCTGTAATTAGCTCTCCAACAGTTTGCTGTTCTTCAGGATTTCGCTCTAACTATTTTTTATGCAAATAAGAATTGCATGATATATTCTTTCTCAAAGTGCTTCTTTTCTTTCTGGATAGGTGGTATGAACCCTTGGGATCTTTTGATCTGCTTGTCTTCCAGAAATAATGGTGGTACTGGCTGCTTTCAAACAGAAGATTTGCGTAATCTAGAGCTTTCCCAGAAGGTATGAGATTATTGTGTTATTCTTTGTGGGAATGGAAGGACAGGCTAGCCCAGATTTCAGCCCTCACTCATAAAAAAGAAAGTATCTAATGTTTATTCTATACTGCACCAGCACGGTTTAGCAGCAATTAAGAGTTTTTGTTTTTTCTATTTACTGAGAAATACTTGTCAGGTACCAGCATTTTGTTCTTCTTTCTATCACACCCAGTTATCAAAAGCAATTTAGCATTTGAACATAGTATGTTAGTTCAGATATAAGTATTTCTGTGTAAATACTGAAAATTGTTACAAATCAGTGTCAAGTTTCCCTCTATTCTTTAGCTTGAACTTTTGCATTCTTGGTCACCCTCAACCAGCATATCTGGTTGCAAAAGTGTCTGCAAGGGAAATTTAAGCAGTGTACCCCACTGAAAAAGAGAATTTAGAAATGGTGAGAAACAAATAGAAAATGCATGCAATATTTCAGAAAAATAGCGTAGGCAGAAGATAGAGATGGGTGAATTTAGGCTTCACATCTTATATCACTACTGAGCTTCACCTAATGTAATTCCTCCTTTGTAAACATAATTTAGGCACTTCTCCAAACAGTGACTGTGCTCCTAAAATCGATAATGTGTAATCTGGACCAGGGCCTTCAAGGGAGCTCCTTGCTCTGGCACTGCAGCCTGCTTACTCATGGTCCAAAGCATCAGTATTGCCAATTATCTTGGTATTTTCAAGATTGCTTTTTGTTTTTTTCTTTTCACTTGAGCATGTTATGCGCACAGTTTAGGTTACTTAGATATGTAATGTCTATGTAAACACCTGACCTGTTGATAAAAATATGTAAGTAATATAAACTGAAGTCTTTGATAAAATATGACCAAGTTACAGGTACAGCTTGACTTGTATTTCAAGTAAAATAGCACAGATAATAATGGCAAGACTCTAAATTATAGACTTCAGCTTGAGGGTCTGGGAGAAATTGAGCTACTTTTAAAAGTTGCCTCTGGTGATACAAAAAACCACTGGTGTCCACAGAAGTCAGAGCTTCAAGCATGTACACTGGCGTTCCTTGGAACAGGATGCTATATCTAAGTGTATTCAAAGTGAAATTTTTGGCAGTTATGGTTTGCCAGAAATATATGTGCTTTGATATGCTCAGATAATAAGACATCCCAGGCTTCTGCAAACTACTTTTGCACATTCTGCCTATATTACCATATCTGAGCCTCTCATGCTGTGCAATATAATAATCCTTGCAGCACGCTGCAATGCCCAGATGTGTCACGCATGAATAACTGAGACACAAGGTGATCAAAGGAATAGTCCAAGTTCTCTCAGGAAGTCTGCAGCAGAGCAGGGGCTTAAACCAGATGGCCCATTCCTCCAGAAAACTTTAAATATTGAACTAACATTACTTGCAGCTGGCATGTCCGTACCACGGTGCAACACAGTGTTTTGCTGCAGAGCCTGCCCGTGATTTAGCTGCATTAGCTTCCTACTGACCCCAAGCACAGCAGTTGAAGGAGCATAGGGTATTTCCATGCAGGGAGAGACAGTGGTTGGTAACTGCACAGAATAGAGAAGCTGCAGAGAATGAAAAGGAGACAGGGAATAGGTCAACACTCAGCAGTGAGAAGGGAGATACAGGCCTAAAATTTTGGTTTGTTATGGACGCGGAGGAAGAGTCCACACCTTACCTTCATTATCCCCATATTGCAGGGAGGGCAAAGTTGTCATTTCCTCTCAACACTGATGGGAGTTTTGCAGAGGAGGTGTCTCTGATAAATTAAACACAAACCCATTGAAGGCATTTTCCTTTGAAGAAAAAAGAACATTTTTTCGAATGAAATAATTAAAGCTTCTCTTTTTATATACAGGTAAACCTACTTCCAGAAATCCAGCATTTTCTTTGCAGAAAAGAGGGATTATGCCAGATAACAAAAGCATTTTCAGGTAATCTGATCTCTTCAAATCTGCATATATGATGATGTTCTTTTAATAGTTGTCATGTGAAGTTTCTCAAATTAGACTGTCAATCTCACAATTCCATTTTATTTTTAGTCACGAATGGAGGGGAAAAATGAAAGATTGATAATCCATTTTAGACACACTTGTATATAGGTTAGAGTTATACAATAGCTTTCCAGGTAAAGCTGGAAATCGTTTATCTGTTGTATATTGCAGAAATAATTTGGCTATAAGTGTCTTATTTTTGGACTATTTTGTGTTAATATAGTGTATTAAGTGTATATTGGTGTTTACACTTCTGTGCCCTGGGTTTGGTGTAATATGTTTGTTCAGCTTTACAAAAATGTTGTGGCATGGAGAAGGAGTAAGAATCAGAGTTTGGTTCCCATCCAGACATAATTTACTGATAAAAAGCCTTTGTGTATTAAGATCATCAGCCAGAAAAGTTTAAAGGTTATGGGCGAGTTTCCAAAGAATTCTAATTTACCATGGGTAAAATTCAGCTTTTAATAGAAACTGGAAAAAAACTGTTGTGGACTGTATTGGGTCTATTTAAACTTCCCTCTCTTTTCACCTAAATCTAACACAAAAGGAAAGGATTCATTACATCTCATTTAACCATTTAGGAGTTAGGTATCTTCTGAATGTTCTAGTCTTCCATTTAAGTCTGTGAAGAGAGAGACAGACATACCTACAAATGCTTATTCTTTTTATCCTAAAATATGTATTTAAAATAGGTGTGTTGAATTAGTCTCTGCAGGTACTTGCTACCCAGTTACCTCTCACCACTGCCTAGAGAAATTGGTAGTTCCTACTCATGTTGCAACAGACTGCCTTTAAAAAACACAGATTTGCTCTGCTACTTGAAAAAAGGCAAATTTCAGTGGTTTCATTATTTTACTACCGCAAAACCACAAACACAAGAGGCACTTAGTACACACAGAGCTTTCTCTTTAAAATACGCGTGTTTTCACTGCTGTCCATAAAAGTGATACAAGCCACTTTGTATATGACCCTTCTATTAAGCTGCTCAGTGTTTTCTCCTGCTCTGGATTTGCATGGCAAGCTTTTGGTAGTGGGGGGCCACTGAAGTAGCTCTTGTGAGAAGCTGCCAGAAGCTTCCCAGAGGTCCAGCAGATCCCATGCTAGCCAGCTCCACGATGGATTTGCTGCCAGCCAAGGCCAAGCCCATCAACAGTGTTGGTAGCACCTCTGGGATAACATATTTAAGAAGGGAAATTAAACAATTGCACAACAGCAGCTGGAGAGATTAGAGAAGAAGGTAGGGCAGGAGGTGCTCCAGGCAACAGAGCAGAGATTCCCCTGCAGCATATGGTGCAGCCCATGGTGCAGCCCATGGTGTGACAGCTGAGCCCCTGCAGCCCATGGAAGTGCATGGTGGAGCAGAGATCCACCTGTAACCCATGGAATACCTCGTGCCAGGAGACATGGATGCCTGAAGGAAGCTGTGACCCTGTGGGAAGGCTCCTGGCAGGACCTGTGGAGAGAGGAGCCCATGCTGGAGCAGTGTGTTCCTGAAGGACTGCACCCTGTGGGGGGGACTCATGCTGGAGCAGTTCATGAAGAACTACAGCCTATGGGAAGGACTGTCCTTGGAGAAATTCACAGAGGGCTGTCTCCATGGTGAAGTATGAGGAGTCCTTCCCCTGAGGAGAAAGGAGCTGCAGAGGCAATGTGGGATGAACTGACCAGAGCTCCCATCTCCTCTCCCTGCATCACTGCAGGGAGGAGGTAGGGAATCAGGAGTCAAATTGATCCTGGGAAGAAGGCAGGGATGGAGGGAAAGTGTCTAAGATGTGGTTTTATTTCTTATTATCCTACTCTGATTTGATTGGTAATAAATTCAATTAATACCTACACAATTTTTGCCCACTATGGTAATTAATGAGTGATCTCTCCAACTTAATCCTGACTCACAAGCATTTCATAACAGTTTCTCTTACCTGTCCAGCTGAGTAATAGAGAGGCTTTGGTGGGCACCTGACATATAACCAGGGTCAACCCACCACATCTTGTCTTCAGGAAAGGGCCATTTGTAAGCATCTTATTCCTTACTTATATTTTTAGTTCTTTCCTGGCAAAGAGAAAAGGCCTTGTGACTGATATTGAAATCCCATTGAAATCAAGGTAATGTATGTGCTTTGCAGCAGGCCATGAATCTCACCCACACAGCAAAGAAGGATTATTCTGGCACTCTGCTGAAGAACTGTCATACAGAAAAAGGCCCACCCCTCACTTTTCTGTTACCAATAGGAAAAGTTTTGAACCTAAATTAGCTGAAGGATTTTAAAGTAAAAATAAAAAAAAATCCATCTCTTAAATCTAGGTATCTCCACATCAGCATGTGGCCTAGGGCTGAGATAGCTATTTCAACACAAGGTTCTCATTACACTTAAGATGCCATGGAGAGTCCAGCTAGCCCAGTAGAATGGGCAGATTCGGCACAGGACCCATGTCCTTTTGGTCCAGCACTTAGAGGTTCACAGGGATATCCTGTGGTATCCTAGATGGCAATAGATGTCTATTTGTGGATACTGAATTTAACACTTGGTATTTAGAGTGAGCAAGCCCAAAAGAGCATTTATTTTGAGCACAATTCAGGGTTAGCTGAATTGCTCCACACTGACTGCATAGACTTATACAGTCTGTATAGACAGTAGAGGACTGTATGCAGACTGTATAGAACTTAGACTGTGGTACACAGTGGGATCATCTCTGTATGGACCAGACCTCAAAGTGTTTCAACCCATGAATTAATCCTGTTCAGTATCACTGGATATGTGACATGTAATATAGAATGAGTGGAACTCATCCATGAAAGGTGAAATCAGAATCAGAAGGGTAAATAATTTAATTTCAGGTTCAGTGGACAAAAAGGCGTTTAGAGAAAACTAGTCTAGAGGTGAGAGTTCAGATACTTCCCCTTCCATTCATCTGATAAAGCCAGCTCTTTCCACTTTATTCTCCTTGCATTCTCCAATAGATCTCTCTTTCCAACAACAGCAGAGTTCCTAATTAGCAGGATTTGTTTGATCCTCAATTTTAAAATTATTCACAGAAAGAAGAGTTCCCATCAGTGTTTCCTCCACAGAAGTTTGTTTCCTTTCAAATCAGTCTATGTACTTTCACTCTTGTGCATTTGAGTCAACAGGGTTTCTCTGCAATTCCTGTTAAAGAGGATCGGTTGGTTTGTTATTACTGTCATTTAGTCAGCCTCCAAGGAGCCAAGCAATTTCCTGTAAAAGTGAAAACACAAAGAATTATGTTTTCTAATTAAAGACATAGTAAGTTGTAGAAAGAAACACCAGGCAGCAAGGCTGAGAAAATGGGATTACTGGATTTACTGTGGCCTTGTCGATGTTCATAAGCAGTGGTAGAGGGGTTTAGGTTTTTATAATGCTATTTTATTTGTTGTTGTGCAACTCTTAAACTGCTAGGCTTCGTATTTAAGACAGCATGCCCATTCTCATATGCCTGTTGTATAGGAAAGAAAATGATTTATACAAAATATCACGCCAGTTCTTCCTGGAACTACTCCCAGCCAAGAGATGGAGAGGACTAAGGTCCACAATGAGTTGCCTAGCTTCAGTGTAGGGCACAGGAAAGGCATCCTGATGCATGGACAACAAATACTATATTTGACAGGTTTTGCCTGGGAAAGTAGTGGAACTGCTTATAGCATTGCCTCCCTAATTTTCCTGTTCCCCAAGGAATCCAAATAGTCTGTCTTTCCATGTAAGCGTTTGTCTCACTTCATCACTTCCAGAGCCCAGCTTGCCATACACAGCTGTTTTCTCTACCCATGCAGATCACCGATCCTTTATTAAAGTAATACTTTTGCTGTTTGCCTTCCTTGTGTGTTTCTGTTTATTAGTGGCACCATTGCAGAGACTTTATGAGTGTCTGCCAGCCTTGCGTGCTCCCGTGATCTCCTGCTGGGCTGGCCAGCAGCATTAATCATGCACAAGGTCTTGGGATAGGCGTGAGACTAATGAAATTGTACAGAAGGGAGAGCCAAGATAGTCCAGCTATGTGACTGTGCTCCCACTCTGTGATATGTTTATTGTTTGGTGCTAACTCCGTGCTAGCTTTCTTCTCATGCCTATCTCCAGTGTCCCTGGGTTACTCTGCAGTCAACATGAAAGGTTATGACCTGAGGATAGGAAGCAAGACTCAATGGAGCCACCTGTGGAAGATAGAAATTATAGGTCAAATTTATTTTCTCTTGTAACAATTCAGTATCTCTGAGACAGGAACTAGATTTTTTATAGGGAAACACATTTCTTTTGCCAGCTGGCCTTTTAAAATATTTGCACACCAGTTTTGACCAGGTTTGTGCCTATTACCTTTCTGCTGCTGAAGTTACTAAGAGCCTCAAGAGTGGCCAATAAAATCAGCATCTGATTTTTTCCAGTTAATTTAATTATAAACTATGAGGGGCAGGAATTTCACTGGTTTTACAATAGTGTCAAATCTCAGCTAGGATAAGAACAGCAACATAACAGCAAATATTAGTAGTTTGAAAAGAAGTAAAGCAGCTAAATTAATTTAATTACTTGGCATTCCATATTCATGGTACTCTTATATATTCTACCCTGTCACTAGTACAGAATTGTGGCTCTAATCATGGAACAGTCAGCCAGCATTTTCACGGAGTGTTTTTTTCCAAAGTTTTACAGCTTATCTGTGTAATTAAGTTCTAGTATGAAGGATGCACACAAAAGAAGCAGCCCTTCTGAAAAATATTGGAAAAACCCCCACATCTCTATCATTAAACTCTTAAGTTGCTGTAGGAATGAAGACATAAACACTATACTTAATACTATAAATACTGTTTTTCATGCACCTGCCAAAACAGAGAGTCAAAAAACATGGTTAGTGATTAATCTAAACTAAAGCTGTATTTGCTGTTGTTTCTAAAGGGAAAAATAAACATCATACAAATGATGCACTGTCATAATTTTATCTTTTTAACTCTGATACTTCACAATGAATTTCAGTGCATTTCAACCCACAGTTTAAATTAATTTATCTCTAGATCTGTTTTACTATAAAATTGTTTGTTTTTTAGTACTAAACCTATTTAGGATAGGTTAAACTTCCAGAAGTTACAAGTAGTTTGGCATTTCTCCATTCTAAGTATCTAGGGTGTGTCGCTTTGAGATTAAGTGTATTACAGAGGGTGGGATCACTGCATTTTTTAATGTGAAAACCTTTAAAGGATAGGTGAATCAATAGACAATTGTGGGTGGGATATTGGACTTGCAGCAATGTTGACATCGCAAATAAAGCTTGTAGCACATATCAAGACCATCAGCTATTTGGTCTCAAGCAAGAAACCATATTCCGGTGAAATCAATGGAAGTTTTTCCAGGACTTCACTGGGGGAGAAGGATTGTCCCTAGTTTTTCTAGTTTCCTTCAAAAATTCATTATCTACTTTGAGTTTCACAGTCACACTTTTCTAAATGCATAGGTTATAAAACTGAGTGCTAAGGTTCTCTCTTTTTCTTTAGCAACCTCAGGGCATAATGTGTAAGCCATAGTACATTACTAATCTTTGTTTCAGAGTCTTTTAATCCAAAATTAAAATGGTTAACAGGAGGTGATTAAATGGGATAGATCTGCTTTCTGTGACAAGTCTCAAGGCACGTAGTGGCAGTAGTTCAAGAGAAATCATCCATCTGCCAAAATCAACACTGAAAAGTGGAAAAAAATTGCACTTTCAATACTCATTGCTTTCACAGTTATGCAGCTTAGAGCAGGTTGCTATACCTGACTGAGACAAAGGTTACTAGGGTTTATTTTGATCAAAATTCCTTGTCCTGGAGGACTCAGAAGTCTGCCTAAGAATCTATATAAAAGCTTTGTAGGCATCTCCTGATGTGAAGCAATCTTTGCAGCTGTTAAACTCACCTTTCCAACCTACAGAGGCTGGAAAATTGCCCTGCTGTAAATTCTAGAAGAGGACCAGGTTGTAGCAATACAGCTTGCCTGGTCTGTATCACAAATAAGCTCTTTGCGCTCCAGCGGCCCACACCAGTAAGGAAAATGGATGATCCCAGAATAGGACGCAATATGGAGTTCTTCCAACTCACTTGGGAGCCTTGTCAGAACACAAACCTGCAAGGCTGACAGAGTAACAAGGCTGTTATCAGTTGTTTTTGCACTGTAGAAAATTCTGATAAATGACACAAAGTGCCTATCACTCTCTCTTTTTTTTTTCATGTGAGAGAATTCAGGCTCCTGCTAGAAACAGACTACCACTATGAAAATCTAGGAAGACATTCATAAGACTTCTATGCAGATGGAAAGGCTGCTGTACAGTTTCAGCATCAATGTACTTTAATGTTCTAAAGTAATGTTTTTTCTGCTAAAAAGAAAAGCAATCAGATGAAGACCTTGCAAGTACAAATGTGCTGAGCTTACAATTTCATTTTATGAAAGAAATTAATAATGCTCTGGGCTCAGAACAAAGCACAGCACTTCAGTTTTATTTTATTCCATCTCTAGCTTTCTGCTTCATTAAACAACCAGGAGCTCCCAAAGTGACTCAATCGCTCTTGAAAGGTTTGTAACAGATCTGACAGTTGATGGGCACTTTAGAAACAAAATGACCTTTTTTTCACAGACAATAGTCGAAATTGTTCCTTGCTCCATATATGAAGTGTGTAAAATAGAGTCTATTTGATCTTGTACAAAGTAAAAAATTAACTAACAAACCCCTGTCATAACCTTCCTTGTAACATCAAAGGATACTATAGAGGGAAAGATAAAGAAGAGGACACAGTCTCATTCATCTTCTGTTTCCTTTTCTTTCAACCAAATGTTGCTTAGTTCAACCAGTAGGGTATTCTCCTGCTGAATTCCTTGCCTTTGCAGATCACCAGATGTTTGTGTTAACCTAACCTAAGTGTTCCATTTACCACCAGTCCAGGTGGCTGCAGCCTGGCTTTGCTCCAGGAATTCTTAATTTGTCCAAATGTATTTCTAGCTATTGGTAAACCTTTTTGATCAGCCACACGTTGTAACTCTTAAATCAGCTAATCTTTATTGTGTATGTGTTGAATCTCATGTTACACTTCAGAACTCTGAGCCAAAGACAAGTAAATAACTTGTGAGCCTGAGATGGGGGGAGATGGAGCAAGAAGTCACAGCTGTGTAAAACACTTGAAAGGCCTCATTAGATGTCAGTGAGGCTGCTGCATTAGGTTGTCTGTCAACTGATCTGTTTCACCCTTGTACTTTGAGAGATTGCAGTTGGCAGAACAGTATCTGCCACCAGTTCCTGTGACAAAGAAGTGATTAATTTTTTTGATCTAGAGGTGTTGACTTGCTTTGGTGGATTTTATACCTCCTCTTCACATGTGCTACACAGCTGTTCTTGAGTCTCAGGTCTGTGTTTTACCTGTTGCTGTGGTTAATGTGTGAATTCAGGTGAGAATGTGTAGTGGCCTCCTTACTCATCAGCATGGCCTCACAGTGAACACCCAAGGCTGTGTTGGGTAAACTGTTGTAAACTGTGTTGTTTGTTGGTGTTTTCAATGGTACTATTCCAGAGATGTCAGCATCAGAAACCTTATTCAAGCCAGAATTTCAAGGAAATGAAGCTTTGTGTTTTATTCAAAATGAAAGCAGGTATCCAGCCATAGGTCCTTTGCTTTACACTGGAGCATCAAAAATGGCAGCAGTAAAAAGTATTTGTGGCAAAGCCTGCAGCTGCTCCTCAGGAAAACCACACTTTGTGTAACATTTCCATTACTGCATAGTCACTGTAAAAAGAAAAATTATAATTTTTTGTTTATTTTTTTCCCTTTGATCTTTAAAGTCTGCTACAAAAATTATGAGTTACAAATTACAAATATTAAGATTTGGATTTTTGAAAGAGGTAATGTAGTCTGGACATGCTATCAGGATGCTGGAACTCTTTCTAACTTGGTTTCCCAAGCTGCCTGACACATCAACCACTGAGCCTGCTTCACCTCTTCCACTATAAAATGTTGATGTTGTTTACGTACTTCAAGAGGATTGCTTAATTAACAACAGCTTGTAGAGTGGTTTCAAGATGGAAAAACATGGCAATTACTGCAAACAGTGAAGGCGCTGCAGAATTATTTTCATTGATGGTAAAGTTGATTAACAAATACACAGCTCTAATAAACACTGTTACTGCTTTTGAGTTCAGGAGCAGGTGAAGAGTTGCCAGGAGAACTAAAGCAGCTGAGTGTGCTCAGTTTGGCACTACTGATGTCTCTTTATTATTATAATAATTGTGTTCATTGATTACTAGGAGTAGATTTACCGAAGTGAGGGACTGTCCCTCCCTCTTAACTCTGCCTGGTGTGCATGGTACATGCTCTGTGTCATCTCAAAGGAGTAAGCACATAGTGACAGTCTCACTTCTTACAGTTCCTGGTCATGGGCTCTCTCCCAGGGGCACGCCAACACAAATCCAATGAAGGTGTGTAAGGCACCATGCAAACAGGATGCTCTATAGAATGAGGCATAATTTATGAGCATTGTCCTTTTTTTAGTTTTCAGTGCTAATCATCAGCACCCTGAAATTTGTTTAACCTTCTCTTCCTTAAGACATGGCAGTTGTTTTTTTTTTTTTTTGGGGGGGGGGAGAGGGGTATTTTTGTTTTGTTTTTTGTTTTGCTTTGTGGGTTTTTGTGGAGGTTTTTTGGTTGGTTTTTGTTGTTGTTGTTTTTTGTTTTGTTTTGTTTTGAATTGAGGCATTTTGCAATGACTTAGGATCTTCTACCCAGTAGTTGGAGAATTCCAGGACATTTCTGGTTTTCATCTGTCCCTACCCATTTGTTTTACTTTGTTATGTCCAGCTCCAGTAAATGGTCCACTGTGTAGTAATAAATGAATTAATGTCAAAGTAATCTTTTTCCTTTCCCTGAAACAGCTAAAACTCTCATTTAAGAGAGATAAATACAGGTACAAAAACCTCCTCAAATTATTTTCAAACTCTGTCTTGTGAGTTAATATGATTCTGGTTACTTGTTGCTTTAGCAACACAATTAGAAACATGTTTTTAAAAGGAAAAGACACATTGTTTTCTCTTGAGTAATAATCTGTACAGCCCTTCTCTGCCATGTTCTTATTTTCAGTAAAAGGTTTACTTTCTTTTAAATAGCTAAAGTGATGCATAGGAGTGGTTACATGGGACCACTGCTAATTGCCATGGTGAAATGCTATTGTCTATCTACAGGGTAGTTATTGCCATTGTAAAATGCCCTTGTGTCTTCACATCAAGTCAGATATGGAAAAAAATACAACTTGATTTTGCAGATCTGGTTCCTATGCATGTTCAAAAGCAAGTCTGCTAAATAAATTACTTAATGGGATTTTACTGGCTTACTCCTGTTGTCACTACAGTCAGGTAGGCAGAGCAGTCTGCTTTTGTCACTATACCATCAGAAACCAGGTAGTCACTTGCAAAGTTCAAATCAGTTATAATGCATAACACAACAGAAAGATGTCAGTGTGAATATAACTTGAGCATGACGTGCTCTATTAAATAACTGCTTATGGTTATTAGAGACTTTAATCCTGCTAAATGTAAGGCAGAGGACCAGATTAATTCTAGATTCAGCTGAGACTGGAAGGCTGAACCAAGCTGGTCTAATGAACAGCCAATAAATATAGACAATCACAATGTCATTTTAATAGGATCTCTGGGAAAATGAATAGTTTTTTTCCTTAAATATCTGTTTACAGGTCATCAACAGGAATACAACTTCAGTTTTATTCTTCATTTCATGTACCAAAGTTGAGAATGCATGCTTTGAAAAAGGAGCTCTACATACAAACTCATAACATAGTACAATGCAGTATGTCACTAAAAAGAAAAGTAATCATGTTTGGGAATAATGCAAACAGATTGATTTTTCCTGACTATTGCTTAAGAACTCAAAACGTGAGGTGTATTAGAGTTAATGAAAACTACCCTACATGAAATAATGACACAACATAAGGGCTTTGTGCCTTTTTTACCAAGTACAGTAAAATCAGAAAATACATGCTACCCCTTGACTGATCTCACATCACAATATTTTGATTATTATTGATAGTCACATGCCTCAATAATCTTGAGAACTGTGGTACATCAGTCCTGCTCCCACTGTGTTTGGTGGCAGAACTAAGCCTCCCATAGATTTCAATACCTACAAATTGTAGCCCTAAATGCTGAACATAGAAACAAGGATATGTGCTTATTTATTGAGCTGTCTGTGTTTTTACAGTGGCAAAGTCCCTTGGTCCTTAGTCAAATAAATTTCTTATCCCAATTAATTGCAATTAGTGCTCCATGAGAAACTAAGTTTTGGTATTCTATATTTAGAAATCAAGGATTTCAATTTTTAAGAAGGAAGAAAGGGATGCTTTTTGTGTGCAATATTCCTGCACTCACCTCCAAAGTGGGAGTTGCAGCTAAGCCTTTCAGCCTGCAGCTTACAGCTGGAAGGGGGTGCTTGGAGGGGGTGAAACTCTGCTAGCAGATCCAAAAATGTCTCAGCATTTATTATTTTACATTTTCATCTGATGTTGGTAGCTCCTCTCTGTCTGTTGTGTTTTATACATTTTATCCTTAGCAGCAGGAGTCCACACCTGCTTTCAATGCTCTGCTGACTTCCTTTCTCATCCCCTTGGTACTTTTTCAGACCTGCAGCTCCCACTTGTCACCCCTGACTGTTCTGGACTTTCAAGGGCCAGCGCCACAAGAAATGTGTCCCAGGGCAGCCCAACCACTGAGCAGGCACGTGCCTCCCATCGGCAGTACTCGTGGAAGCAGAGCACAAGCACCAAGCTGTAAGTTAATCATAACCCACCCTCAGAAACTGCCAGTGCTTCAGCATGCAGTTATTTGGGAGTCAAGGATGCAGAGTGCAGCAAAAGAGAAGACCACAGGAGATGGAGCACTTGGATGTATTGCATCTCATACTTGCATAATGTTTGTTTCTGTGCTAGCCAAGTTTGCACGTTTTGAGTATAAATGTCTAAGTCTTCATGTTGAGGCAGTGAAGCACCTAGACAGATACAGACCCAGAGACACCCCTGAGCTGTTTCCTGCTCCCATCCCTGCTTTGCCCCTACCACAGACACATATATGTAGTCCTTTGCACAGAGATCATCCCTTAAGTGAAGAACCAAGAAGTACTTGATAATTTGTCTGTTATCAAGTGCTGTTTCCTACATCACAGTATTTCATGAATTTTGCGTTTTGAGGACCTACTATTCCGAAGAGTGGAGAAAAAGTTCTCTTTAAGATAGGTGTTATTAGACTTACTTAACAGATAGCAAAATTGAGGTCTGGAAAGGCCACATATTGCCAAAAATTACACAGAAACGGAAGGAGAGCCCCTTGTCTTTTACCAGACATCATTCTTAAAGAAGCACAGTTTCTATAGCTGTCTTCCCATTGAATTTTCTGTGCTGTAAATTGATACTCAGAGATTTTAACAGACAGATTAATAACACCATTGTGAATACACACAAGTATAGCTCAGACTTCCCAAGTAATGAGCTTTTAAATAACATGCTTTTTTCTTGGGTTTGCTTTTTTTCTGTTCTGCCTCTACGGCTGACTCTTTTTGTGTGTACTATGGGAGCTGTAGGTCAGTTTTTAGAGAGCTGTGTCACTTCTTAAACAAAGTTAACTTGCAGAATACTTAGGTTTAACTGATTTATTGTGGGTTATTTCTACGTATCCTAGTCTTTCATAATATTTGGAATGATTGTATATGGCTTTCATTAGGGGAAGTATGCAGCACCACATGTTTTTGTCTCTATTACAGAATAAAGTGCTAACAATAGTGCAGTCTTTCTGTAGTGTTGGATGGGGGTGTTTTTCTGAGTTCACTACAAATCAGTGTTAAATAGGGTACCTTGACTATGCATTTGTTATTTAAGATGCTTGCATTTCTTTAATGTTTAATTTAATATTGATATTATCTTTCACTCTGAATGTCCTGAATTTGTAAAGCTTTAAATTTGTAAATACATTATTCTCACAATGTATTTACCCATATGTACTCTCAAATATCACTCCCTCCAAATACAGTTGCATCCTGTGTTTGGAAATAAAGAGTTAAAAATGCTGAAAGCAATAAAATAACTTGATGTAAAGCTTTGTTCCAGCCTACTTGACTTAATCTACTGCATTGCCTAACTTGGGGGAAAAAAGGCTAATTTCCTATTTCCACTAATTTCACTATTGCACTATTTTCTTATAACTCATTTATAAGCATATATATATATGCATATATATGCAAAAGAACTGCATTAGTGCTGCATATTTTTATTACTTTCCAGGAATCAAGTATCAACTTCATCAGACCACAAGGACGTCCTTAAAGCTCAAGACCTTTCTGTCATCATCAAAGCATATGTGCTTGTGACATCCTTAACACCCCTGCGGGCATTCATTCATTCAACCATCACTGTCTGGCATCCACCCAAGAAGAAGCATTTTACCATAAAGGTAAAACACTTCATTTCCTCAGTTTTCCATCTTTCAGGCAAAGTACATAGACAGAAAACTCGAGAATATCTTTCTTCTCTTTTACCCCTTCTTTATTAGCGGCCCACAGCCTACAGTGAATATTCTCCTAATGTACAGTTTTCATTTCTCAGAACAAGTGGGGTTTGCTTCATGAAGCAGGAAAGCCTTGCCCTGTGCACTGGGGACCTGGGATTTGCGTGTCTCCAAGCCCATTTTTATTGGTGACATTTGACAGCAGTCACAAGGTCAGAGTTTTCTCTAAAGCACAGCAGTGTGGGTGCTGCCATGCAGTAGCAGCTTTTGCTGGGATATTGACAGTGTGGTGAAAAGGAAAGTAAACATTTAAAACAGTGTGTTTAGATTTCTTTTTTAGGTGCAGTAAAACAGACTAGAGGAGGGTCAGAGCACTTCTAAATAAGGGGAAGCAAGTATACCATGGATAAAGTGGGCCCCCCACAGTCTCAATTTTATGAAGAAGGATGTTTCATATGTGCCTTAGATTAATTCTGGACATCTCCAAGTGCCTGGAGATGTCCCTCTCTCTCCACATCTTGTTTGCTCAGCAGTCTCATGGATTTGCAAAGTTGCCTTCCCATTCCTTTCTTCTTGTAGCAAGGGACTGTGCTTGCAACACATCAGCTGCTTGGGAAGAAGCTACAGTTGTGCCGCTGCTTCTTCCCTTTTGAAGAACTAAGGTCACAATGTGATAGTGGTTTCTCGAGGTCACAGATTAGCTCCTGCAGCAGCTGTTAAAGGATGGGTGTGCTTTGCCTCCGTAGCTTTCTTGGGGTAGGAGCAGCTCTCAGTTTTCGATCAGTCTGAGTGTTGTGGTGTCACTGTCAGGACTGTTGATGATGTCAGGTATGTTGGTATGTTCCACAATTTTAGCTCTCGCCAAGTGGAGTGCCTAGTTTAAGCTGATTATCTAATTCCAGTCACTGGAGAAACAGACACCTCTAGAGAACAAATCATTCCACTTAATATAGACACCAGTTTTGGAATGAGTTTCCTGGTGAAAGTGTTTCCTTCCTTCTATGGGCTATGACATTCTTAGAGAACATGCCAAATTCTGGATTGCCAAAATTAGGTGAGCTGAATCTACTTCTCTCTTCTCCCCCACATAAGCCGTGGAAGCCCATGGAGATATATTACTTTGCCATGTACTTTCCTCCATTTACATTTATGAAGAGTAATGGTCACTCACTTTCAAACTCTGGGATTCAGTTTTGGTTGATGTTTTTTAATATAGTAAAATATCCAGCAACATCACTGTTTCAGCTGAAGTAGGGACACTTTAAAGGCTAGTAGTCATTGGTAATTGTGATATGGCTCTGTAAAACAATTCCCACTGAGGGAAGTCTGCTGAACAGGGTGCCAGCCACCATTTACAGAGCACTTTGGCAGCTGAAGAAGCAATGAAAATGATAGATGGAAACAGCAGTGCATCTACAGTGGTTCCAATCTGTTTACTGTTGTTGTGGTGTTATCACTTCCACAGCCTTAGACAAACTTGTCAAAATTGTGAAAAATACGCAAAAGATAGGCACCATTTTTGAATGAAAGAACATTTGTAGTGATGTAGAGATTGAAATGCAAATTTACAAAGTGATGGAAAATGGGGTGTGTAAGGCTGTGTGCACAGTGTGCCCTGTAAAGAATATGGAAAGGGGGCAGGGAGCTTCCAGGAGAAGTGAGACACTGGGAATTCATAGAGTGGTCAGAAAGCACTACTAGGAAAATCATATAGTGGTTCTAGGCTTGATGCAGAGGCAACAGGTAGGTCACCCATCAGAAAATACTTGGGAGAAGGTGTGAATTCAACCATTGATATCCTTTGTTAAGAGATTTTATCAAGTTTCTCAAAAACTTCATGGAGCCCTCCATCACTTGCCAGTGAGGCATACAATGCCAGCAGAGTCATCTCTCCCAAAGTAGCCAGTGGAGCAATGCACTGCTTGTACCACCCGAGGAGTCTGGTCCAGAAAGCTCCTAAGCTTTAAGTTTCTGCCAGCTCTATTGTGTAGGATGGAAATTGTCATGTTTTGAAGCTTCAGCCTGTCAGTAGTCTTTACAGGCAGAATCTCCAAGACATGTTTTTCCACTGATTGACAGAATACCCCTCGGGGACTCAATATCACTAGAGTAGGGACTTTAGTCTGGAAAAATTTGCCAGTGTTTTTCCCCAAGAGCAGCTGACTGAGTTTTGGTTTTTATTTTTTTTAATGAAGAAATGAGAATAATTTTGATTATCTGCTTTCAGTAATGTTAGACCATAATTTAGAGACCTCCTCAGTCTGTATAGATCTCTGGTCAGGAATTTTTTTCTCATACCAGTATAATTACAACATTTATAATTAGAAATTCATCCACATTTGTGGTCAACCTAGTTTTGCTATCACAAACTCAGTATGTTAAGTATGTTTAAAATTTGATCTCCCACGTACAACAATGCCTTATGGTTTTTAGTAATTAATAGAATGTAGGATATATGAAGGAGAGATTTTTAAAAAAATCTGGAGATGGGGTAGCTATAGGATATCAATGATTAAGAGAAACTGTGTAAAGAAAAAACAGGAGTTTCATTAACTAAATAATACTGCATCCCCCACTCCCTTGTTTGTAACCTATTGTATATGATTTTTGCAATGCATATTTGCTTTTTATAGTCATAGTGGCATGGCTTCAGCATGATTCCTTGAATAAGCATTGCACAAATGGCAGTTCAGGAAGAGTTCAAGTGTGTTTTGCTCACCAGCTGCCAGGTTTTCTCTGGATGATACATATTTTAGTATTTCATTTCAGAAAGCAAAAGAAGGTAAATCCTGAGCTGACATGAGGATTTTGTGTGCAGTCACGGGGTAACAAAAAATGCGACTCTGGGTTTGGGCCCAGCATGGGAAGATGCAAGAGATGCAGGGGAGAGAATGGCTTTCTGCCACACAGATGTTTAGATATAAGGCTTGTGTAAGAGCCCTATTTCTTTGAGGAGAGTTGGAATGCGCTTATTTAGACCATGTGTTGAAAAATTATTAATAAAATAGAAGCTTTCTTTGCATATTGTATCAATTAAGGGAAGGGTCTCTGTCAATGCATGCAGTAATTCCTTTTGTGTTAATAGACATTATGCATATGTATTGAGAAGAATGCTGACCCCTGAGTAATTTTCTGTTTTATAGAAGCCAGTGTGCAAACCAGTAATTTGTGATTAATTATTTCAAGACTTAACACACTGCAAACTGCTCTCTTTTTCCTGCCATTAACCTTTCCCAAACTGAGCCCAGTTCTTTATGAAGGGATGCACTTTTGTAGACAGAAGTACCACATCCTGCATCATCAGGGAAGGCTCTTCTGTGCTGTCAGCAACTTCTCATGGCCCCTGCTATGCCTCATGACCCTTTTGCTGGTCCAAAATAGACAGGTGCCTCCTGGACTTGATTTCTTTGACTTGTGTTCTTGCATAATCCTTTATGCGCTCAGCTGAAACTCTGTTCTTAAGTAATTTTCCAGTAGTGAAGTGAAGTAAGTATAATTTATTAAAGCAGTTTGCTGTTAAGCTTGCTGTGGTGTGAGTCGCTGTAACTGTGGCTGAAACTCTCCCTGTATATTAAGCATAAGCAAACTTGAGTAAAGAATTTTTTTTTCTACTTTATATGTATAGGAATAGAAGTAGACCCTCACCTATACAGGAAATCCAGCTTTTAACATGACGTGGCCGTCTGGCTTAGAGCCGAGCATGGTGGAAATTAGGTTGCAGTATTGCCCTCAAGTGGCCAGTTTTGATACTACTTGAAGTATTAGCCACGTATTTAAAGTGAGATAGAATGCAAACATACATAAAGATAAAGATTAAAATGCTTGCATACAGCAGAAAGGCTTGGGATTTTCTTCCTTGGTTGTAAGTTTGTTAGGGTTTTTTTTATTAATTTAATATTGTTTCCCTGTCACTTACAGGAGCAAACACAAAAGAAAAATTACCATCAATTCTTAATTAGTTTGATTGCAGAGTTATTTGGGACTAAAATTAAATTTGTTCATTAGGTTCAGATAGAATGCTGTAATGCTCTTCTTTCTGGCAGACTGAGTATAATATAAATGCCATCTCTGTTTTCTTTCCTCATGGTATCTAGAGCCCTGTAATTTCTCTTTTCGCTGATTCAAGAACAGAAGTCTATCTGGACAGGGAGAGATCAGAGACATGCTTAGTCTGACACTCATTTGTGGCATCAACGAGGCAAGAGAGCATCATGAAACTGTGCAACAGGACAAACATAAAGTGGTAGTGGTCCCTAGGCAGACCATATCTATTTCTGGTAACCTGCAGGGTTAGAAACACAGAACTGGAAGTGGAATATGTCTTGATGTTTAATAAGCTCCAGTGGGCTTTTATGCATGCAATTCTCTACTAGATTTTTAAATTCATGAATGCTTTCAGTCTTACCAAAGTCCTCAAGCAGTGATACTGTACGGATTATTTACATGTTGCTTGAGAAAGAGTATTTGTTTGCTTTAAAACCTCAGCAAAGTCAAATATTACTTAATTTCACATCCTTAATTCTTGTCCTAAAAGAAAGAATAAGAAATTCTTCCTTCTTTGTCTTCTTCATCTGTGTCAACATGTCATGCAGTACACAAATAAAATTCTTTCTGGAGTTCTTTTCTGCTTTTCTCATTCTGAACATCCCTATTTAGCTAACTAAGAGCTCAGACTGATTGTTCTCAACAACATGTGGATATGTCATAAGTTTTTACACTATTATCCTGACCTTGAGCTCTCTGGTTTTTTTTCTAGTTCACTGATCCTCTTGCTTTGGCTGTTTAATCCAGTCAGCTCTGTAAGAGTGCCCTTCTGTGGCTTCCAGTGTTCCTAGACCTGCCTCCCATTATCCTGATTCTTCTCATCTTTCCTTTTTTTGATTTCCAGCTTCCCTTAGTCAAGCTGATACATTTTTGGTTCTCACAGCAACCTGGGAAATGTTGTTAGTAAATCGCCTTTAATTTCCCACTAAGAACTCAGTCCTGAGTTGGGAAACCATTCTTAGTTCAGTCTCAGTCAAAAGGCCTAATTTCATGGTTGCTGAAGCTAGTGAGTGGCTTTTTGCTTTTGGACTTAGTCTTAGGAGCAAGGAGATTTAGACGAAAGAAACACTAGATTTTGAGGAAAGAAACACTACTCAGATGGACTTCTTTTTGCCATGCAATTAAGTTATGAAAATGTTAAGGAGCAAGATGTTGGGGGTTTTTGTGAACAATTTTTTTTTCTGAACTAATTTCATCTTTTTAAAACTCTTAAGTAATGAAAAAAAATATACAGAAGTGGGAAAATTAATGTAAAAAATAGTTGAATACTAATGCGATTTACCCTTTCATCAAGTGCCATGTTAGAGCTGCAGAGAAAGGGCACATCATAGCAATAAGTCAGGAGTGGAATAAACAGATCTACCTGAAGCTAATGCAATAAACTTATGATAAATTACTGAACTGTTTTCTCTATATTTTATTCTGGAATCATTGGTACATAAGCCATGGGTACATTTTTCTCCCATTACATGGCCTTTGACTATTTCTATATACTCCAAGCAGTGGAAGGTCCACCTTTGCTAGCAGAAAATATAGAAAATACTTCATTGCTAAGTATGTTTTCTCCTGGCCTTCTGTGTGGAACTAGTTTTTATTCTTGCAGACCTGTTAGATATTTAGATACTTCCATACATATAATCAAGGAAATTCTTGTTTGTGTGTAAAACATGTTTTTGTACCTATGAACAACTACTTATGCCCAAAAGTATTTGGACTGGGTGAAGAAATTTCATCAAAGATACATCCAGTAAGAATAAAGAATAAAAGTATAAAAGTGAACTGAGAGAATAGAGCCTATGGCTGGAAGTTTTTAGAGATTTATTGAATTTATTCAAGCTATTTTCAAGAAGAGTCTTTGTTAGAGACTGTTAGTCTTTGAGACCCTGCAGACCCAGATGATCAGAAAGAGTGCAACAGCTCCAGTGCATAGCAGAACAGTCTGGAAAGGATGCCCCTTGCTACTTCAAAAAGGGTAATTTCTTGAAACCAAAGGTCATGCTTTCATTCCTCAGACATAAACTTCACTTTCAACTCTTATCCTGATAACTCTGTTTGCCATGTCATTTTGAAGGCTACTACTACAAACCAGTAAGGTCTTTCAAAATCGATTCATACAAATACTGTAAAGTAGGATGCTCGAAATCCCGAAATGTAAACCTCAAAAGGGCATTGAATTACTCAGTAGCCTCAGTGGTCTCTTTTCTTCTACCTCCTTGCCTCTGAGGTAGGCATCTATGCCTCCAAAGGGGAGTTACTGTTACAGGAAAAAAAGTAGGAGGTCAAATTGTTTAACCAAACCCAGAATTGTCTAACTGATGATATACAATCAACTGGCAACCAGTAATTATAGTATGCCTTCTATCAATTTCAGTAACAGAAGAGATTAATCATGATACCAGACACTTGAAACACTTCAATGAACATTGCACGCTTCTAAACATCCTTCTGTAAATACCCCCCTGAAACTGTAGCGACATCTGCTCATTCACCCATGTTTATCCAGCCTCTATCTCACAGGCAACACAGGTTACAAGCACAGTTCTGCTCCCCTGGGATGCAGCTTTCCCTCTTTCATACACCTCTGCTTGGAGAAGTGGGGGCCCCCGCTCTGTGTATGCCCATTTCACATGTACCCACACAGGACCTATGCCCTTCATTACATCCCAATATTCCCTGGAGTCTAGGCAGAAGCTGTGGTGCCAGCAGGCTGACTTGTGGCAGTGCCTGACCAGGTTCGGGCTGCTGCTTACTCCACCCAAAATCTCTCCCCTGCTGCAAATTTTCATGCTGCTTTTCTATAATTTCCCAAGCTGACTACTTCTTTGTTTCAAAAGTCACTTCGTAATTTCCTGGTTACTGTTTAACCCTTCTGATGGTTGCATTCCTCTTTATCATAGTAAGTTTGGTCAAACATCATCCCAGACAGTTCTGCACATTCCAGGCACACAGGTGGTGTTGTCTGTGGGCAGGCTGTATGAGCACTCCAGTGATAGATCTCCTACCTGTCTTCAGTGTCTCACTTCGATTCCCCAGGGGAACCAAACAATTTTAGGTTGCAATTAATGTCACTGTTTTGAGACATCTACTTTAGGATGGCATAAATTATGCTCTTCAAGCGTCTGTTTTCTGCAGTGAGGTGTAAAGGGAGCCTAGACATTTAGCTTGTACATAGACATAAGCCATGTAGTCTTGTAATGTGGTATTCCTCTACAGTATTGGCACCTGAGTGAATAGTCTTCATGTGAGCTGTGTCTCTGAACACCTGTTACGATCAACAGAGAGCTAATCAGTGCAGTCAGTGAAGGAATGTGTTCCAAGTTAGCATTTATTGTCATTCCCAATGTTAGTTAAGGAAAATCTTTCTTGTTTGTTTCATCAGGAGGCAAGATGGTCTAGGATGGAACTAGAAGGCAATCTCAGAAAGATCACTACAGTTTGGTTTTATACTCTTTCCCAGGGCAATCATCAGCTGACCATTCAGCTAGCTCCCCTAGGCTACTCCAGCATCTCTCCTGAGAAATTATTTTGCAGAAAAATTGCCCAAGGAAAGTCTTGAGGGAATTACTACAGTCGTCGTAACATCCAGCCCTGTGAGTGCCACTCTTCTGCTCTTCCTCAGGCTCCATGACTCTGTGCATGAAGTCTGCAAATCAGAATTCCTTTGTCAATTAAACTGCATTTTCCAATGTGTCAGACCTTTACCTGATGATTCAGTGTATTTTTGAGGAGCCAGAGAGATCCGTGTCATCGAGATTATTAGTCTAATTTTAATGACTGCAGATTTTAAAAACTGGATGTAAAAATGGGCAAAGAAAAAGCATCATAAAAGTAATACTGGGTTGGCCTTTTCTTTCCCAGTGACTCTTCCTAAAGCAAAAAGAAGTTATTGGAGAGTGAAAGGTCAATGAGTTTAAATTAATCTAAAGAGTATTTCTAGTTCATTCTGCCTTTACCGAAAATGTGTGCTTTATCCAAGTAATTTGACTGCATTTGCACACTTCTGTAAGGCATTACACAAATATTTGGAACATACTGTATGAGTCCAGCATTTGGATGAACACCTTCAGGCTTCTGAGAAGTCTTGCAATTCTGTATATAATGGTGTCATTGTATGAAATATATGTGCAAGTCGGCCTAAAGTCTTACAGCCTATTAAAATTTAATCCCTGTTCCTCTGCTTAAAAATTTGCCAGCCAGAGGTCAGCTTTATCCCAGAATAGATTCCTGTAATTGCCAGCAGTATTTCCTACTCTGTCCTCTTTAAATTGTTCAATGCTTCTGTTAATCACACTCTGTCAAGGGTGAGGTTGCATTTTGCTGGACAGGCAGTCTGTTTCCTCTGAAGGTGAGAGGATCAGCATCAGTGGTGGTCACTTGAAGAAACCTTCAGCTCTTTGGTATTTTGCAATTGAACACATATTTCCATACTTTTATTCACTCAGAAGAACCTGAGGTTGCTAAAGATTTTCACACTTAATTACCCATAATCCATACACTTTAGATTTTTCCTATCTGTTGCTATAAATCCTGTGGAATCTCTTGGAGTTGATCCTAACCTGAATTTCTTTAACTCGGATTTTTTAATAATTGGGATTTAACCTGAAGTATTCATTTCATCTCAATTGGTCCTGAATCAGCCTGACTAAATATTTATTTTCAGCCTTTGTCTTAGAATAAACATTGGTCTAAAACCTGATATCCTCCGATGAGAACCTGTTGAGCAATGTTTCTTTTCAAGGCTGGCTAAGGAGAGCTGTAAATAAAATGCAGTTTCTTGGAGATGCCAGTTTTATTTTAATGCCTGTTCTGATGGCAACAGTTGACTATTATAGGCAACAGCATGCTCTGAGTACCAATAGGGCAAACCAGCCTGTCTTTCATCAGTTGTTACTAGAAATGTATGCATTATGTATCCTTTGTGTTAAAGTGCTTGGGAATTGATTGATGGTGAGGGAGGAAATGAGCTAATGGTGCTCTTGCCTTTCCGTCCAGTAACCCCCATCTAGCCTTATAAAACTCTTCAACTCCTTCTGTTCCCTGTGCTGCAAAATAGCACATCTTCTCACTTAGTCCTTCAGTGCCCACTGGAGATTTAGGAAGTTAGAGAAAAGGTACAAGCCAGAGTAGCAGAAATCTAAGTTGTGTGCAGAATCTGGCAGAGGTGCTGGAAATAATTGCAGTAGAGAAATTCCCAGAAATAATCAGAAAATATTCCTTTCTCAATGTAATACAAAATGTGTTCTACATGTACTTTACATGCCTTATTTCTGAAGATAGTATTTTTTTGCTATGTAGAAGTGTCTCTTTGGTAATACAGTACTACTAAATTATCTAACAGTTTTACATAGTTCAGACCTTAACTGGGTTCTGTGTTGTATGAAAACTCCAATGGAAATATGGTTCAAAGGCCCCTTTCTTAGTACAGAGGATTCTGATATTACAAAACCTGCCTATGTTCCACTCTTCACTGGGTCTCTCTATTGCTATTATTGCTAGTTATTTCATTGAATCTGTATCTGAAGTGATGATGGGATGAATTTGCATGAAAGATGAAAGCACCTGAGGACAGTGCTGTGCAGGCCAATAAATATGCCATTAGGAGGATTCATGAGTCTGAACCACAGAATATGCAGAGTTCAGTCAAAGCACAGCCTGCAGTAGCTGGTAATTTTTCCAACATCTTTCTTCTATATTCTATTTAAAGCTTGTTGACCAGGGGTAAGGATTGGTAGTCAAGGTTAAGTGGGATAGTCCTTGGCACAGCACGTTAACAAAAGAGAAGGCTTTTACTTTGAGTGTGCTATTGCTGACTGATGAAGATACAAGCATTTGTGAATTTGTTTGCCTGGAATCAGTGACTGCAAAAGGTTTTATCAAAGTAAGCTCAGATTCTGAGCAATATTTTTTAAAACATTAATACAGATTTTGTTTCTGATATACTAATTTGTAAATAATAACTCATTCTCTACTAGTCCTCTGTGTGGAGCTTTTCATTACACTTTATTGTACAAATGAATAAGAACTGAAGTTGATATTCTGAGGCAATTTTTATTTCTTTCAGCCTTTTAATTAATGATTTTAAGCACTTATTTACTGTAAATGCTCATAAATATATGTATTCTCTTTCACAGCTCCAAAGATTTTTTGAGATATTCTTCAGAAACAGTTCTCCCCAACAAGCCTTCAACAACATGAAGGAGGCTATAAACAAACTTCTACTTATAACTGAGGTCTTCAGCAAATCAGCCGCCTCAGGACCAAATTCTTTCAATCAGTAAGTGACTTGCAGTAGTCATTGTAATGCTAGTGTCAAGATAGCTCCTTAGAACAGAATAAAAATTGCAGGGGATACAAAATTACTATCTATTTCATACTTCTTTATAAAGTGAGAACATGCTGCACTTAAGGAGTACAACTCTTCAGTACCCACAGTGTTTCTAGTTTGTGAAAAGGTTTTGATGAATACTTAGGACCAGATGCTGTCTTAATGAAGTGTTTCAGGCAGCACAAATGAACAGAAATCACTCACAATTGAGCTAGTCCTAACATATATAAGTCTGTATTTCCTTTCAGTGAGCATTCCGTCATATGTCAAATATTTAATGCTAGAGTAGCCCAGATTGTTCAGAGCTGGCTCTGGTAGGCAATCTGAACAAGAGACACTGTAAAGCACCTTATGAAATTTACATTATGAAATATACCTAGGCACCAACAGTCATATTTCTGTGTGTAATCACCTCTATTAGTGTTATAATTCTTACACATAAATCAACCTATTATGTAATATTTTTACTAAATAAATATAATATTTGTTCTATATATGTTATGTCCCATCCTTGAAATTTTTATGATAAGTACTAAATAAGTTACTGTTTATTACATTTATGTGTTTTATAAAGCTATTTTGAGAACCAGGTGTTTCAGTAGCAGTAATGTAAAGCTCATTATTTGACTTACACATGTTGGGAATAAAGCTTATATTGTGAGTGGAGAGGGTAGCAAGGAGGGGAGGAGTGTAATGTGGATGAAGCTATTTTGAAGTGATCCAAACTCTCTTTTTTACCAATGAAATGGACTCTCTTGTTTGTGTAACACAAGACTTGCTTATAACTCCCATCTTATGCCTCCAAACATCCCCATAGCTGCAGCAGAGCTCTTCAGCTTCAGTGAGCCTGGAGGCTTTCACCATCTCTTGCCCTCCAAATGTCTTCAAAGCTTTTGCTGGACCTCATTCATTCTCTTCAAAATGCATTTCTTCCTTGAGCATAATTCACCTCCCTCTCTGTCAATCATTAAAAACACTTTTATATAGCTCTATTTTCATCACCTCACAATTTAAATCCTTCCATGTTTACCACTGCTGTCTTTTCTTAGAAATTTATTTAGTCTGTATCACATGTTGTCTCTTGACCTGCATGTGCATGTTTTCTTACATGTGTTCCCTGGACCTTTGTGTGTATGGATTTTTACTGTGTATAGAATTTTACTGTGTAGAGGGACATGGTTCAGTGGTGGACTTGGCAGTGCTAGGTTTATGATTGGACACAATGATCTTAAAGGTCTTTTCTAATCTAAATTATTCTATGATTCTATATTTCACAACAACTCATAATCTCACTGAAACTGATTCCTTTTATATTGTATTTCAGATGCAGGCAGTGTTTTCAAATGCTAACCTTTGACATTGGATTCGGCATGTCCATATACCCAGTAGTTCTTAAGGTGAGAAAATTGCACAAATTATTGCTTAAATCAAAAAAATTACACCAAGAAGAACACAGCAGAAAACTCTCTTTGATAGGTACCCTCAAATCTCTAAGAAATGTACCAATACTTATACAATATAAATTTTGGCTCATTGTGGAGAGTTGTTCTAGAAGAAACAGCATTTTTGAGTCAGAGTTCCTGTGATGAAGTTCACCACACCATCAAAATGTGCAAACTCTTCAGTTTACCTTAAAAGACTAGCTATTACCCCAAATGAATATATCTGAAACAAAATCCATAGGAAGCATTGTGTGAAAGTGGAGTTAGGTTTTAAATGTGACGAACAAAGATGAAGGGAGGAAGTTAAAAAACCACAATTATCTTTTGATACAAATTAAAGTTCTCCATAAATTGGATTGTACTTAATTTCATTACCTGCTTTGACCTCCACTGTGCTGCCTTCTTCCTGGATGATCCCCAAAGCTCTTAAACCAGGGAAATGAGAGCTGTGCCAGTTTTTGTACCACTCCTGCATCAGAACAGCCTGTCCTGAAACAAATATTGTGCTGCTTTCCAGCTGTTCTCATTACCTCATGTATACACATGAAAATGTTTATGCCGAGGTATATAAAATGTTTCTTCATATTTATGATATATAAATATTAACCAAAGTTAGTTCATATATCCCCACTTAAAATCTGTTTGGTGTCTAGTAACAACAGGGCAGTCAATCTCGCCATCCTTCAGAAAAAAAACCCTTTAAACACATAGGAAAAATGCACACATGAAAGGAAATTTGCACAATTTAAAAAGTTCAGGAAGACAATATCCTAAATTAGTCTGAGAAGACTTACTTAGCTAGTGTTAAGAAGTGTGGTATGTCATAACATTCCAATAATTGTATACCAGGCTGTAAAAAAATTATCTCAGAAGTGCTTAAAAAATGAAACATAAAACATAATTTTTACCTGTCTGTATATAAGTTTCAACCATTAACCATTGTCCATAAATTTACAGTAAATCAGGATTTAGTAGCTTCTTATGAAAATCCAAATTGCTCTAAAAAATAGCAGTTGATAATGCAACATTGAATTTGAATATTATAATTTGAAAAATGTAGTATGAACACAGTAACAGCAACTGTAGTAACACAACCTATTCATATTGATGCTCTATTTGGGTTTATGTTAAAATAATTATGTAGTAATATTTTATAACCATGAATTTGTTAATTGTGTTTATACATTGTAAAACTTATACTTTCATCCATAGTAACAGATGTTCTGTATTAACCCTAAACACATGAGTTTTTCAAGATTTATGTTAACATATAATCTGACACTTTATTTTTTTAGTCAAATTTTAAATCAAACATCGAAAAAAAGCTTTTACAAGTGACTGCAATACTGCACTCTTTCCACTGGAGGGCAGCAAACACTATGATATGGAGTTGTGACAGAAAATGTGGCACGGCATTTGTTGTTTTATAATCCTGTCAGTTTGTGTTATTATTACGGTTTTTTTTAAAGCTCCAGCGTAGTATTTATTGCTATGACAAGACTGGAATTGTTATTCAAACTATAAATTCTTATATTTTCTTACAGGTGCATGAAAACTTTGACTTTCAAGATGAGAATGGACTGACTATTCAGGACCAAATTTCCAAAGAAACTCTTTTTGAAGATACGTTTAAATTTCTCTTATCTAATGAATCCTCAACATCAAGTTTCATAGAAGCTTTTCAAAAAATATATGGATTATCTGTGAGCAAGGTAGATCATTCCTACTTTTTCTTATTATTAACTATTTGAAAATATTTAATTTTAAATTGTATGCTTCTGAAATTGTTGGTAATAACTTACAGAATAAAGCATTTATTTAATGAAAACTTTCCTTTACTTTATTCTGGGAATAAAATTGTAATTATATTGAACAATTGAATTTTCTTTAGTAAAAATTCTACTCTCAAATTAAGTCATTTTCCAAAACACTGTGATTGAAAGATAAATTTAAAGCTTTAACAAAGTAATTTTCCCATTATTTTTTAAAATGGTCTTTTTTTTAATAAAAAGATTTTTGTGTTTTCACAATTTCATCCAGAATTGATTAACTCGTGCATGGAGATCCATGAGCATCAGAATTAAATTTTGTTTCTTTGAACTTTGTGTCTTATTCTCAATTCAAGATCCAGTTCCAATATTTTTTTTGCATTTATAGAATCTATATAAATTTTGCTTCGCTAGTGAAACCTTTTCTGACAAGCTGAGATCTCATTTAGCAGTATTTCTCTCAGTCTGGGACTTTTAAGGATGCAATTCTGAGGAGTCCCCTGCTTGAAAGACTTTCAGGGACTAAATTATCCAGGCAATTTCTGCCTCTCAGACAGATGCAGCTAAAACAGGGCCATGAGTTCTAAGTTTATGACAGGATAAAGCAGAGAGCTGCAGACATACAGACATGTAGTGATACGATTACCTAGCCCGTGTTCCAGAGACCAGTAGTTTCTATGGGTTTGTTTCTACACAAAGCTAATGCACAGCCTGCTTTATTCTAGACTGAAAAACGGGATGAGCTATCAAGGAGCTGGCTGGCTGAGGTTAGGGGTAGTTGAGAGCTGCTGTAACTTACTCCTATGATCAGTGAAAGGATTGGGGTCTAATGAAAGCACACTGCTTTCCATGTGATTTCACAAGAACATGCTGCCCTTTCCTCCACAGGATGGAACATACAACAGAGAAGATGAGCAATGTTTCTCTTTAGAAGAGATAATTTCAATGATTACTTTCATAAAGGAGCTGAAGAGTCTTGGACAATTTGAGCTGGTAAAATAAACAGGGTTTTGTTTCATTGGATATATATTTTATGTAAGTCTCTTAACATTTCCCCTTCATTACCATTCTCTGCTGTCTCTGGCATATGTAATTAGGCTGGATGGGCAGGGAAGCAAGGAGATAGATGTTACAGTTTTATTTTGGTGGTTCATTTGAATTTAATTTAAAAGAGAGAAAGAAAAAAACCAGAGAATTTGAGTTGAAGTTCCACTGAAAAGGACAGCTAAGGAAGAAACAGAGAGCAGAAAACAGATGGAAAGGAAAAGAAGGAAAACAATATAAATGAATAATGCACTGATAAGGAAACAAAATGATAACAAAGCAGAGCAGGAGTGAGTGGAAGGACTAGAGAAAGTACAACACTGAGATCATGACTGGAAAGTAGACATAGATGAAAAAGTGGCAATAAAAAAAAGCAGGCGGTATAGGTTATATTTTCCTCTTCATGTTTTGAGTTCATTTTTGGAGAAGAACATGGAGGAATAACAATCAGTGTCTGTAAACAGGCATAGTTAATGAGGGAAATGGTGAGTATTGGGAAAATAAAGGCTCTGCAACTGAATCTGTTGTTCAGAAAGTCTGCATGATATCAGGATTTCTATGAGACTTCCTGGATGAGTATTAGGGATGGAGACTGATGACACTTTCTGAAGAAGAATTGAGTCTAATAGATCTGGAATTCACAGAATCATCTGTGTTGGAAGGGGCCCAGAAGGATCATCAAGTCCAACTCTTACGTGAATGGCCAATACAGGGATTGAACCTGTACCCGTGGCATTATTAGCTCCTGTAACCTCAGGATCAGTTCAGAGGCAAAGGAGAACAACTTCCATATCAATCCTGGTAACCCTGATTTGCAAGGCTGGGCATGACAGTCATTTTGTAAGCATGTGGGAAAGAGCATTAATATACAACCAGCCCTATGCTGTATATACTGTCTTCTGATCATTTCTCACGTCTTTGCACTCTACAAGTATCATACTGTGTTGTCTCTAATCAGTGTCTCTCTTCTCAGCTTTTCCCTTCTTCTGCACCCAAGATCCAAACGTTGCTGCGTGACCTTTATCGAATGGTAGATCCAATGAGGCGGCTTAGTTCCGTCCTGACTGTGCATTGGCTGCTTTCCAGTTTACTTCAGCAATTCCAGTTCATGAATAAAGAGGCACATACAAATCTTCCAGAGTGGTAAGATAACTATTATATATGTTGAGGGTAGTTTCTCAAATTATATAATTGCAATATCTCCAGGGAACATGATAAAACTTAATCCTTCAGTAGATGTAGATGGACTTGCAAATCCATGAGATAAAGGTCTATCATCCCATATGGAGCCCTGTCAGCCATTCTGCCATTGGAACTGTAGCTATGTTTCTAAATAGATTTTGCTTCTCTGTCCTATGAAGGACTCTGGGTTGAAAATTAATTGTAACTACTGTAAATTATTTTTAAAAAGTATTAATTAGCTAGGTTTTTTTCAAAAACAACTTTAAACTCTGAATTAGGAGCATTTCCCAGGGTTAAGACTGTCTTAATTTATGTACCAATTAAAAGCAAAACTGTAAAGAAAATACAAAATTTCAGGTGAAGATTTTTTCAAAAGAATTAATAATTTTGATTGGTTCCAAATTTTCCATCCAACAAAAGACAGGTCAGAGAGCATAATACTCTGAGAACATCATTTTTACTGTTTATGAAAAGATGGAAAAAATGTCATAATGACAAGGGTAGATGCACTGAACTTTTGGCAAGAAGTTTTAACATTCGGAAGGAAGGAAGGAAGGAAGGAAGGAAGGAAGGAAGGAAGGAAGGAAGGAAGGAAGGAAGGAAGGAAGGAAGGAGAAAACTTGTAGTATACTGTATGTTTACTATAAAGTTTATTAATACGTGGTTTCTGTTTTCGTTATCTCCTAGCTAATGATGTTTCATATACATGTATGCCATACAGACTACTGACATTTGTGATTTTACAAAAAGGGACAGAGGCACATTAGGCAATGTGTATGCTTTATTCCACTGCGTCTCAAGATTTATGTGTGAATTATATTATTTTGTACATTTTGCTGGGAGAATGCCGTAGTGAGTATATAAGGCATCTGTAAGATTTCTTAAGTTTTAATTTTGTTCCTCATTGAAGTGGGCATGGCTTTCAGCAAATCAATAATTATATGTATCTTTGTTTGCGTTACTGTAAAGGGGAACCTATAATTCATTACTGTACTAGGTAACTATTTATTAGTGTTTTGAAAATACCCTGTTCCATGAAAGTGCTAAGTTATTGTTGTTACTGCTGACCACTCTGATCCCTTCATGAGAAGTAATGCAGCTGCTTGCACTCATGTGTAAGCCCTTGCCCTTTTGCAGAAATATTTAGGTTTGCATATCAAAGCATACCAGCCTTTAGCAGCTTTCTGTTCTAATCTAAGCTGTGCCACTCACTCACTTTGAGCAAGCCCCTTGGCCTCTTTTTTTCCTTCAAGCTCAACATTATTTTATGTGTATAAATATGTAGAAGTACCATGACCTTTCTCCAGGGCATAGGCCAATCTGCTTCTTTGCACTGTATTTTTCTGCAGTGGCTAAGCTAATAACACCATTCTCTTCATTCACTGTATAAAAAACCACGTCCTTTGACATTGCTAAATCAGAATCTTCCACTCCTTTAACTACACGCATATGATGGTGATGCATGTGTCAGATATGCATATAATTATACTTAATTGCAAGGAAGAAAGAGCTTAGTTGTATTTACTCCCCAAATAACTCAGGTATGCATTCTCTTTGAGCTTAGATTAATCTTTCTTTTTTCCCCAGCTTTGATGAATTTGTTTATCAGAACATTTTTCCTGAATTTCTTCAGTTAAGGCCAGGTTGTTCAGTCAATTTATTTAACAGTTCTTATCTCTCTGACTGTGGAAAGTGGTATTTCTGTTTATGAAATCTAGTGATTGCATAACTGACTGTCCAAGCAGACAAAAATTTTGTAAGAAAAGTAGTGACTTCTGACTGAGGTCTTGTGCAGTTACTTTGTTCACTGACCATGACTCCATAGGAGGAAGACAGGATTCAAAGATGTTTCCTAGTCTACTATATCATTTCATCTATTTCATTAGTGTTGAAACCTTAAATGGTATTAGTGAACTCCCTGAATTCCTTCCACATGAGAAATAAGAACTCTAGAAACTCATATCAAACTATAATGAAATAATTACAGCCTAGGTGAAAATGACCATCTCAGATGTATTGGTATAAGATATATAATTACACCTAACATGTATTCTGAAAAAAATTTTTGGCACTTTTATGGACTTTTTTCAACTCTTTGCAGTTTATGCTCGTGATATGACTAGGATATACTTAACCAATATCCTTTAGAATAGGGGCTATGAGGTGTCATGGAAGGTATATTAGGCTATGTCAGTGTCTTGGGGTGACTTTATGATGTTTATACATAAAAAAAAATTAAAATGTCGTGGTTTGATGCTGGTTTAAATGCCAAAGCACACAAAATCTAAATATTTATTTGCTTCTGCTGTAATTAAGCAGAGAAAGGGGAAAATAAAAATTTAAATTTAGGATTATTGAGGAAAACTGGAAAGAACTGCTAGGCAAAGCAGGTTCAAACTTAAACAGTTGCTGCATAAAGAAAAGTTTATTGCTAACAGAATTAAAAGCAAAAAAGAAAATAATATGAAATTAAAGCAAAAGCACACTCCCCTCTCTTCCAGCACCCTGTCCTTTTACCCAATTCGCACAAAGGATAACAAAACATGGGATTTGGTCAGTGTTACAGTCCTTAAAACGTCTCTTTCTTATGCTTAAGGAGAAGGGTTTCTTCTGCCATGCTGTGGAATCTTCCACAACTCAGCGATCCGCCCAGTTAAAAAAAAAAAATTGCTGAAGTGAAAAAAATACCTCTCCCATGAAAATCTCACAGTTCCTTCCCACTGCCAGTCATGGGCCATCACATGAGGTGTTTGTCGTTTAAGGATGGGCTATTCCAGCCTGAAAGCAACGGTTCGCTTTCTTTAAATCTTTAAAAAGCCTCCCACAGCTTTTAGGTGACCTGGCGTGGCCATCCTTTCTTTGCAGGCTACACACAGAATTCTCATTCCCCAGGTCTTTTAAATGGATTAGAGGGGCAAAAACCAGTCTGTGATATTACAGTTTCTACCACGGTATGCTATGCAAGAGGCATTTTTAAGCTTTGTGCTGGACACACCTCCACCCTCTTTTCCCACCTCCATCTTTAGCTTCATCCCACGTAACTTCAGCATGTGAAGGAAAGGACTCTGCAGAGTCCTCTGTATTAGGAAGAGCTTCATAACTGCATCTTACCTCAGTCTGCTTATTGCAAGGAGCTTGGACAAAGGAAATCTTCATGATGCTGATGATTAAAAAGCTCAGGCTGCAGGAGAGATAAATCACTGAACCATAGAGTCATTTATGTTGGAAAGGTTCCTCTCATCCTATCACTTATTACATGGGAGAATGACTCCACCTGGCTATAACCTCGTTTCAGGGAGTTGTAGAGAGCGATAAGGTCTCCCTTGAGCCTCCTTTTCTCCAGACTAAATACCCCCAGCTCTCTGAGCCACTTCTCATAAGGCTTGTGCTCCAGCCCCTTCCCCAGCTTCATTACCCTTCTCTGGACATGCTCCAGCACCTCAATGTCTTTCATGTCTTTCAGCCAAAACTGAACACAAGATTCAAGGTGTGGCCTCACCAGTCCTATGTGCAGGGGGACAATCATTGCCCCAGTCCTGCTGACCATGCTGTAATCTAAGTATTTTTCTCTAATAAGGTTTCTAAATAATCAGATATAGTTATAATATGTCTCATAATGCTGTCTGATGTTAATTGGAGTCTTTACATATTTGAGATTCATACAGGTCATGCTGTTACTCTGTGAGAAGGGACCTTGCAGTTGTGTTGGCTGCCGCACTCCTCCCATGTTCTCTGACTAAACCAAAGTCTGTCATTTTACAGAGTTAAGACATGTTGCTTCCAGCTTAAAACAGGGTTTGAGACCAGGCAAGCAAATAGAAACAGTGGAGAGAAAAAGTAACAGGTGTTAGCTGTTACTTCCTTGACAAGCAGAAAGAGGGGTGCAAAATGACTTACAACTTGGAAAGCAAACTCCAGTAATTTGTTAAGTGCCTGCTTTGAAGTAGGTCATGAATGTGAATAAAATTAGGGTGGTGTGGTGACACTGCAAGCTCAGAACTACATTTTCCCGCACACACAAAGACACATGGATCTGCCAGCTGCTTCTTTCCTTATCTCATTGAGTTAATGCAGAAATCAGTTTTATCACTGGACATTTTACCTTTTTCCGTGATTGACCACAATACTGCTTTCAAAAGCTCCTCTTGAAACATCAGTGATGGGTGATTGCACAGAACAATACTGCCACTTCCCATACTTGGCACAGAGAGTAACTTTGTGTCCTTCAAAATCCAAACTGCAGTATCCAGGAAGAAGCTGCACTATGAGAACTTCTAAAGGAAACACTAGGAGGAAAACCAGTGAAAACTTCAAGAATTGCAAATGGATCTCCAAAAAGGTCATATCAGCCAGAACGTTGGATTGAAGAGAAGCGTATTCCCTTTTTTTAACCATGCTACCAAAATTCTACTTGAAAGAAAAAATCTGCAGAGTTCACAGTATGGACACCACTGACATGTTGATTAATTGTTGCAATTGACTTGTATTTTTTTCACAGAGATTTTACACACACACATATATATATATATACACTCCATGGATTTGTTTTGAATTTGCAAACAAAGCAAAACACATAGAAGATCCATTTCAGGGATTCACGCTAATGTCAGTACAGATGATCCCATGGAGACATGCCTTCATTTTTATTTAATTTTTTTTTAACAAAGTCTAACTTTAATCTCAAGTATATGCAAAAAACCCATCATAGAAGCAGTTAAGAGATATGCTTTAGGTGATTTTGTTCTTGGCTATATTCACTCTTCCTTTTCCCAGCAATGGAACTATGTTTTGGAATTTATTTCTTTTTTTTTTCTATTGATGTGATGTGCTGCAATGCATTATGGGTTGTGTGTTTTCTGTTACGTTCACTCAGGTAATATCTCTAATGCTGGTAATCTGAATCCAGAAGGTTCATCTTTCCATGGAGAATACTAAAATACCATATGCCCTGGGATACCATATAGAAATTCTTGCAAAATATTTCATTTTTTCTGTTCCTTCCATTCATGTAGAAATATGTCTGCTATTGAATTGACAGGCAACCTTCTCAAGAAAATACGAGTCCTAAGCAGAATACTCCTTCTGACTTCAGGAAGAATCATGAAGGTAAGGGTTCAGAATAAGATCTTTTGTATACAGTATGTTTTTCCTATTTGTATTATTTCTGATAACATGTGGATTTAGATTACATTGTCTTGCATTCCAGCTGGAAAGTCCTAGCTTACTATATATAAAATACCAATTTCTTCCTTATCTTATGTACGTTGCTACACTGAGCCCATGAGCAGCATTTGCAAGCCTCAAGAAAAGATCTCACACTGTAAAGAATAAAAGTACAATGTGTCTCTTATAAAAGATGGTTTCTTCTCCAATAGGACTGGCATCAGGCTGAGAGCAGAAAATTATTAGCTGTTTCTATTTATCTTTCAGCATTGCATTATTCCAATAAGACTGAAGACAGAAAATGCAGTTATGGTAAGTCAAGGTCTTTCTAGACTGTGGAGGGGAATGAAGAGAGATTTCTTGAAAAAATTTCTTGGTTTTCTCTACATAATCTCTAAGCAAATAGAGTATCTGCAGGCTTTTACAAAAAAAAAAAAAAGGATTTTTAAGTAGCAATAATGTTTATAAAACACTCAATAAATTGGTTATTATGTTAAATAAGCCTCAAAACCAAAATTAACTATTCCTGTATGTGCATATTAATGTGAGTATTCCAGCATTCATTGATCCCTTGTCACACTTCAATAGACTTTTGCCCACTCTTTCTAATAACCTCAGCATACATTTGTTCTTGTGGAAAAACCTTTAAACTTGTCTGGAGTTAATCAGATTTGTTTAAGGCTTTGTCTTCAGCTCGATAATGGAGTATTAAGGAGCTGCTTAAGAGATGAGGAGTTTTTCTAAAATATCTGCTTGTAGGAATATTAAAAATACTTTTAAAGATCTGTAAAGGTGAAAAATATATTTTTCTTTGGGGATAGCAATGCTTTCTGCTGGTTTCCTCATCCCCAAATTATCTGAGGGGCCCATTTGTAAATGTGAAGCCATTATTCTATGGTCGCAAAGCTTTGCTACACCTTGAGCCTCATGTCCCCCCTCCAAGAACTGTTCTTGTGTTAGAGAGAGGCCAGAAATACTCCTGGGCTGGCTGACTGGCATCACCATTCTAATTGTATGATATTTTATTTTTATAATATCTCAGTTAATTTGAAGCTCAATTTTGAAAATCCTCCTCATTTTTAAGCTATTAGTGAGACAACATTTCTAAGTTAGGCATATAGGATGTGGAGAAATGTTTATGCTCATCTGTAGGAGTTTTTTTTAATACCTTCTGTGTGTCGATGTGTAAGACTATTCCCCTACAAATCTAACCCAAATTCTGTTCTTCCACTGGAATATCTTCCGTTAAATTTCAATCCATGCAAGAGAGTTCTAAAATTGCCCTGTTTTGTTTCTCAGGGCAGATATTTCAAGGTAGAAAAGGTTCACATAAAATTATTTGCATCATTTTTGACCCTTTTAAACGACAAGATTTTTCAGATATTATAATAAAAGAGTTTCTTATCTGGAATATTTTCTTAAGTACCCAGTTTAAAATATGTACTAGTGAATATATGTGTAGAGCAGTTTTGAATGTGTAATTATACTGCAAATCTGAACCCAATAGGCTGGATTAAAATATTTGTCATAAGTAGGTTGCCAACAAATAATTATTCTCATGAGGTATTTGGCAAACACTATGATATAAAGGACACATTTGAGCAAATAGGATTTGATTGTGGAGATTTCATACACAGGAAAGGAGCTGGAATTTTTTGATACAGGAATCTTAATAATACATTTTTCCAGCTGTACTGCAAATGACCCCATGGGTCTTGATATCTCCATGTGACTTGTTCTTATGAACAGTAAGAGTATGTCTAACTTATTTTGATTTTTATTGGAAATTACACTTGTACATAAACCCTGTACACAGCCTGGTACCTAAGTAGGTTATGAATTTTGGCCTATCTCTTCTTTAAGTTTCAGCTAACCAACTAGAGACAGATCTCCCAGACTTAATCCTTCCATTTTCAAGGGCTTACACAGGCTTTGAGTTTTGTGACTAGGAATAAAGTGATTGGACACTGAATGTTTAAAATCCCTCCAAGGCCTACGAATTTCTCTCAAGTGCCATTACAAACTCCATTAAAACTTAGCAGCAGGATTATGAGTCTCAGAGTCACTAGGCATTAAATATCTTGCCACTGTATATGTTATCTATCTGCCAGAAGTTGCATGTAGTTCCAAAATGTTCATACATTTCACAGATTTTTTTCTTTGATGCCTTCTTGGAACAGATAAAGATACCCTATCTCATATCAGACAGATCTTCACCAGTCCACAGCTGGACTTGAATCCTCAGTTTAACCCAAAGACCAGAGAATACTATGCAGAAGTGCCATTCGACATGGTGACAGTGAAGATAGGAGCAGAACCCTCTAACTGTCAGTGCCATGTACACCTCGACGACAAGAAAGGGCCAAGGTATGAGAAACAAAGTATCACTGTAAAAACTGAATTTTGAAAATGTATGTCATAATGTTCCAGGATTATATTTTGTTTCCAAAAACCCAGAACACAAATAGATTAGTCATAGGAACATCAGAGGGAGTTCAACACTGAGAAACTTGTATTTATTTTCAGTGTCCTGAAGGCAATGGTCATATGTTGTTCTCAAGCCATATTTAACGCTAGCTTAATGGAGTGTACAATTACCATATCTCACCCAGCTTCTGCAGTCACTGACAACATCAAAACTGGGTGGGAACAGACCATCACTACACTGCACACAGTAGATGACAGAGAATTGGAGCTTTTGTATCCAGGTGTTAATTTTGCACAGTGCCCTTATCTGCTGCCCTGCTAGGCTTGGTCTGCTTACATGGGTCAGAGTACGGCAGCTGACTGCAAAAAAAAAAAAGTTCAAGTTTACTGATTTAGAATGATCCATTTTTGTCACAGTTGTATTATAAGGAATTGTCATAGAATCATAGAATAAGTCACATTGAAAAAGACCCTTCAGGTCATCAAGTCCAACTGTTAACCCAGCATTGCCAAGCCCACCACTAAACCATGTCCCTAAGTGCCACATCACCACACCTCCAGGCATGGTGACTCACCACTTCCATAGGCATCCTGTTCCAATACCTGACAACCCTTTCACTGAAGAAATTCTTCCCAATATCCAACCTAAACTGCCCCTTTAAGGTGAAACTGAAAGACATTTCCTTTTGTCCTATCACTTCGGAGAAGAGACTGACCCCCACCTTGCTACAACCTCCTGTCCAGCAGTTGTTGAGAGTGACATGGTCTCCCCTCAGCCTCCTTTTCTCCAGAATAAACACCCCTCAGCCACTCCTCAGCAGACTTGTGCTCCAGTCCCTTCACCTTGCTTCCTTCCTTCTCCGGACAAGCTCCAGCCCCTCAATATCTTTCTTGTAGTGAGGGGCCCAAAACTGAACAGGATTTGGGATGCAGCCTCACCAGTGCTGAGTACATGGGGGCAGTCATTGCCCTGGTCTTGCAGGCCACATTATTACTAATAAAGGCCAGTATGCCACTGGCCTTCTTGGCCACCTGGGCACATGCTGGGTCCTGCACAGCAGCTCTTGACCAGCACACCCTCAGATCCTTTTCCACCCACTTTGCCCGCAGCCTGTAGCTCTCCATGGGGTTGTTGTGACCCAAGTGCAGGACCTGGCACCTCTCAAGTGCAGGACCTCTCAATCTCCATGTCCAGATCATCAGCCTGGCTATTCAGCCAGTTTTTTACCCAGCAAAATGTATGTGAATGTAAGGTGTGAGCAGCCAGTTTCTCCAGTAGAATGCTGTGGTAAACAGTGCCAAAGGCTTCACTAAAGTCTAGGTAGGCAACAATCACAGCCTTTCTCTCATCCAGTAAGTGGGTCATCTTGTCATCCACAAGAGTCCCAGCTTATCTGATTTTTTAGAGAACTATAAAGCTGGATGACAGAGGAGGGAGCAGAGTCATCACTAAACATCATGTTTGAGTACTGACCCACAGTAAACCATGATGTTTAATTGCTACTATGATCCCTGGCACAGTTTTGGCTTTCCCAACCACCTCTGTCAGAGAAAACAGCATGTACCAGGAACAATACCAATAGGTATTTTGGGTATGGCCTGGTTTTTGATGTTGGGAGGGACAAAAAGTGTTTATTTGTCTGGGTCAGATACCTCAGAACCAGAGAACTGGCCTATTTACATACGAGCCATTAGTGAGTGGATAAAAGGGAGAAGAGGGACAGTGATTTACTTGGGAAGAAAAATTCTTAACTATTTCAGAGCTATATTTGCTTCATGACATGAAGTGCTTAGCCAACACAGCATCTTTTGATTGGCTGTGAAGCAGAGGCTTTAACCTAGAATGTCTGCTACTAACCAGAAAGTCTGTGCAGTTGTTACTGATCTAATGCCCAATATGTTTCCTGTATTTTCAATAAGAAACCAGTCTTGATTTATCTTTTCAAAAGAAACTGTCATTAAATACTTCTACCCAACATTTTGATGTTTTAATGTTAACTGCCTTGGCAGTCAGCATGGATAGATGTGAAAACCTCAAAGATTTCTTCCCCGTAGAATGAAAAAGAATAGCAAGATGATCTTTGCACTGAAAAGTAAAAGCCCTGCATGTGCAGGTTCTGTGCCTTTTAGCATTTAATTCCCTGGTAAAGGAAGAAGAGCACAGATCAGCTTTGCTCTGGTTTGTCACTCTGAGCAGTTTGTCTGGGAATCCATCACATTTGGCTAGTGGACGATTTCAGCAGCTAGCTACACTTTTGCTTGTATTTTTTCTCCCTGATGACTTCATCACAAATTTGCTTCTGCCAGGAATTATTGTCCCTAATGATTTCATTCACAGATATATTGCCACAATATTTGCCACTGCCACTGTTTACACTAAGGTTTACTCTCAGTATTTGGTCTTCTTGAAATAACTAAAAATACCTACAAATCTTATTTTACGCTGTTTTTATTTAAAATCTCATGTATTTTTTAAGACAAAGAAAATGTTGGAAAGGATAAAGGAGTGTAAATCTTTGTTTCTTTAGTGTTTATTCCACTTCTTTCTTATTTTGTCATGCAGCACTGCTAACTACCCCCTTGGCCTTGGACTGAACAAAGTCATCATTCTTTTAACGGATGATTCGCAGCCCAGCCCTGAGGTTGTGAGCAGCTACAAAATCACAATTTATCGAGAGGACCGCCCCAGCCTCCCTTTGTTTGATGAATATATGATGTGTGGGTTTGTGCAGGTACTGTGTCTGCATTTTTTTTCTATACACATTAATAAAAATAGTTGGTTTCTGTTCATTCAGTGGTATAAATTAGGGTACATGAGCCAAAGCTTATGTAGAGCCAGTGTTTGCTGATATTAGAATCTGAGTTCTAAGCACCATAATTGTATGAAATTCATCATTTATGCAACATTTTGGATATAAAAGGTAAGTCCAGCATAAGTACCTGTTACCATGTATTTGAGAGCTCCAAGTTAATGAATCCTTACCTTGGTCAGCCAAAACCTTCTCATAACTTTTCATAACTGTCTCTCTCTGACACTGGAGCCTTTGGAAATCCTTTTACCAGAAAGATATTTATGATGACAGTCTATTTATCCCTGTTCAAGACAAATGCTGCTACATAATTTATGAATGAAAACTGTTTATTCTAGATCAATAAACACAATAAAAAAACTCACTCATCATTCCAAAGGAAGAGATGATTGTTGCTTACATCACATTCATCCAAATATAAATTTGGGTATGCACATAATTTACTCCCAACAAATAGCAATCCTTAGGAAGGAGTGGGTTTGTTGAATGAAAAATGGCCTAGAGTCTGTCCAATAGGGCTTAAGAAGGGCTGGGAAAGGTGAGCTCAGGCTAAATTAGACACAAAAATGGAAAAAAGATAATGAAAGTAACAGTGAAGATTTCAGTTAGTGAAACTATAGTGATAAAAATATTATGCATAAGAGAGAAAACCTGGGATGCATGCTGGATCAGAATTGTTTGTATTCAAAAGTTTGAGGTCTAAATGTTGGTTGCTACTTGATATGGTGGGCAAAGATAAGCCAGCCAGTTCAAAGACGGAAGTGACATTTCAAATGGCAATCACAGGCAGTGGTTTTGTCTGTGGAATTTTAGGCAGGTTAAAAGGATTGGTGAGTTCATTGCAGAGCATCCAGGAGTAATATATTTGTCACAATTAATTCTGCAACCAGGAAGCAGAATTTTCAAAACTACTGTGTTGAAAATGTCATCCATGTTCATGTCAAATATTTAATCCTATCTTTATTTATCTTCTTTGATATCTATCTATCTATCTATCTATCTATGAAGATCTTAATATAACCTTTAGCAAAACTTGCTTCCCTTCCCTGGTTTCTTTCTATATACTGCAGAAGAGGTTGGGAGACCAGAGTGGTAGAAGGCAGAGCATTTTATATGATGGGGCAGATCAAGAGGGATTTTGTTTTTCTTGTGCAGAAATAAGCACTAGGGCTTAAAACAGCGGTCAAATAAATGATAAATGTTGATAGCAGATTCTATGTTGACAATAATTATTTCAATCTGCAAATCAGGACTTCCAGAGAAAATGTATGTAGTGGTTATAGTGTTCTGACTGCTGACCTGATTATATACCTGATTATGGTGTTGTCTGGCCCTCCACCTATTCTCTTTCTCTTCTCTTAGACTTATCTTAAAAGCTCAAAAGGTCAAGGACCATCTTCTTACTATCTGTACTGACTCAACACTACATCTAGTAGTTGCTACAGTAAATAAATATAAATAAGAATAAACATGTGTAATACCTGAGATTTCAGTTCAGTTGTACAGCAGCCTGCCTGACATCTTAAGTATGACTTATTATGAAAAAGAGAACAGCAGTAAGTTGAACTAGAGTGATATTACTAGGAGAACACACTGGCTGGAATGATGTAAGGAAAGCTCTTTTTCTTTCCTTATTTGGGGCATGTATCTGAGTGTAGGAACAGGAATTCAACCTCAAAAATATCTTCCCACACCAGAGTTTACACTGTTGTTAATGTTTTATGATAGCATTTATGAGACTGAGTATGAATCTTTGAAGCACTATGAAGGCAAAGAGATCTAGACTGATAAAAATGAAAAGTGTTTTAGAAATTTCTTTTGATTGAGCTTGGTTTTCTGCTCCTCTGTGAGTAACTGCTCTCTAATTAATACAGTTGTTCAGAGCTAGGGATGACTTCAGGAGTTTAGAGTAAAAATGAGATGAAAAGCATTCTTGTGGTATCTAATAAGCACTGTGAAGATACAGTATGAGATTCTAAACCAACTTTTAGATATGTTAGAGGCTAACTTATCAGAGCGCCTTTAAAAAACAAACAAAGGCTGGAGCTGGAGATAGAAATGGTATTCTAAAACATTTTAAAGCCTGCATTTTTTTTCCTATTTGCTAGAACAGAATGTATTGTCTTTTGCTTAGAATATATTTTTTTTATCAATACAAAACTCAGGTCTTAAACAACATAATTACATTTTGCTCTTGAAAGCAAAGAAAATTATGCACTCTTGCAGAGTGGGTTGATACACCCCCATCAGTGGCATAAATACTTGTTCTCTTGGCAATGAGTCACTGTGTTTTAGGAGCAAAAGGATAAATACAGCCTGAACTGATGGAGTCTCCTTTGGACACTTGACTAAGCACAAGTGGGATCACAAATGAGGACAGAAAGGCCACTGATAGTGGTGACATCTTTCTCATAGAAGGCTTCAGTTAAAATTCTAATCCAGCAAGTTTTTTTTCTGAGTTTCTTTTATGTTAAATCCCATTAGGATACTCAGGTTCTCTGCAAGATGATATTATAAGGAAGCTTACAATAAAAAGACAGAGTGTGAGATGTGGTTTCCAACAGTCAAACAATTCTCATGCAGTTGAATAATCCTGGATTAATTTCAAGGTATTGAGTTGAGAAGTGTGTGCTTCCAAGCCCTAAAAAGGGAAAAAAAAATAGTCGCCTGTACTTTTTGATAGCAGTTATAATATCCCCATTAAAACCAAATTAGTAGAGGATAAACTGTTGTCTCACAATAGCACCTTCAGCAGATTTTGTTGCCTTCCATCCTGTGTTCTGCATTTTTCAGTATTCTTTGAACTGCAGATAGAGATGTTATTGATTTGTGCTTGAACTTTATTTTGTGCAATTGCTGACAATATTCAAATTAAGTATTCTTGAAAGAAGTGGTGCCATTTCATTATCACCTCTGAAGCTGTGGTATGAAGATAGTCAGAATCCAGGGCAGTCAGCTGAAAAAACAGTGAGCCTTTAAGAAAGTTATCAGCATCACTCTCAAGTGAAAGATCCCAGACTATGTACATACTGTCATAAAGGACAAAATATTTTATTCATTCTTGCACTGCCCATTATCTTTAAAATGCAAACAGATTTATCTATGCCTCACTTGAAATGTGTGGATGCTACCTCTTTGATTGTTAATATTTGCCTAGTTGCAATCATGGAGAGTAACTGCTGATGTGCTTAGGGAACCTTTTGACCCTATGAACTTCTGTACCTGTTTGTACCTACAGTGTCCTGTTGCGTAAGTTTGGGTTTGGTTTGTTGTTGATGTTGTATTTTCATAATAAGTTATTTATTTGGGTTTGCATTTCTATTGTGAGCAACAGATAGCTAATGCTATTTTTATAGCATAGTGTGTTTCATTCTCTGACATTTTGTTTTGTACATTTGTACATTTGATGCCAAAATCAGTGCAATGGGCTGATGTTCTGGCTGTCCTATACCTTTCTCAAGTCTGAGAGAACTTACAGAACAGCTTCAAAAACTTCCCTGATTTGTATAGAACATCTTCTTCTTATGTACTATTGTCTCTTGCATTTTCGTAAATCCTTTTATCATATTATTTTCCTAGAGCCCAGATAGCTTAAGAAGCCCAAGAGAGCTTATGATGAAATACTGACATTGCATTGCTGACTGCATAACACTAAATGGCTGCAATGCAGCTGGAAACAAGATGCTAACAACAAAATGCTGATTTCTTTGTCTGTCTATTTGACTTCCATTGATCAAAAAGCCATTAAGACCTAAGCCTAGATTATTAACTGTATTTAACTTTATTATGAACTTTTTGGGGTTGAGATGAAAAGACTCCTTAGAAAGGAAGAAGCCTTTAAAAAAAAAAGAAAGTAATTTCATTGTTATGCTCAGGAAGATATGAGGATACTTAAATTTTTTCATCTCAAGTTATACATTACTAAAGGAAAATGAAATGGTTTTACTTCATTTTAAACTGTGTGCTGTTGCCATTGTAAAGTTTTTCATACCAGACAGTAGAAGTAAAAACTGTCAATTATAGAAACAGATATTAAGTATTTGCCTACTGCTTTCATGCAAAGATTTCAAAGAACCTTACAAATATTAAATGTCAAAAAAACCTCCCAGCAGCTTAGGAGAGAAACAAAGAACTTGTCCTGTGGTATAAAAGGCTGGAAGCACATTGGTCTCTTCTGGATTTCCCATTAGCTTCATTAGATTCAGTGTGACCCTATTACAAACCACCCATCTCTTCTGTCCTGAAGACATTGTGTATGCTGTGAACAGACTCTTGGGTTTTGCAGTGGTTGTTGTAGCAGCGACTGACTCTCTTGGCAGTTCTGAGTTTTGAGTGTCTTGCTTGAAAAGGCATGGAAAGTGCATCTCTGGAACTGAATGTACAGTCTAATTATATCAGCAACCAGACTGTATCTTATTTGCAAAATTATCTTACTTCCCTTTCAGAGAAAAAAAAGAATATCCATTATAGGAGCAATCATGCATTGCATTCTTCCACCTTCTCAGATATAAAGCTTGTGAAAATTTTTTTCAGTGGTTTTGAATTTTTCAGGAAACAACATAAAAATGTCCCAGACTTCAAAAAAATAGTTTGTTGTTGTTGCTGTTATTCAAAAGAGGATGTTTTGGTTCAGTGAGAACTATTTGATTTAAAGATTTTAGCATTTGAGATTTGTTTTGGTATAACTTTCAGATATTTTAGCTATTGTGCAGTCCAGAATGCTAACTCATTTCAAGGAGGGAGTGGCTGGGACAACCAAGAAGCTCACTCATTTGATCTGAAATAGCCAAGTCTAAATTCTCTTTGGTGAAACACTGGTGAGAGCACAGTATGACAATCACATTTTCTAGGACCAATGCCAACTCAAGCATCCCTTTCCCTGCCTGCAACTGCTCATGAACCAGATGGGAAAACTTTTTTTTTTAAATGAACTAGTTTCTAGGGTAAGGTTCTCATTCTCTCTATGGGAACACAAGCGAGGGGGTAAGTGCAGGGGCAGAAATGAGCAGCTGAGCACAGAAGGAGGGTTAGTGGGTGGTGTTTAAGGTAGCTTTTTCTTCACAAAAGAAATTCACATTGAGATTGGGTCTAAAGCTCTTGCTGGTTTTGAATGAGCAGGAGTTTCATGTTCAAAAATTGTATAAGTGATTTATGAGTGGAAACACACAAAACACCAAAAGTACTTTTGCATTTCTATTAATCTATAAATTATTTTGGTTCTGTGTGACTGAAACCCACTTCCCAGGAAAAATAAAGCAAGGTTCTGAAAGCCTTGAGGAGCAAATACATAGGAAACTGAACACATGTTAAATTGTCAGCAGTTCAGGTGAAAGCCACAAAATAGAGAGCTAGTACAGAGAGACTGCCATAAAAAAAAAGGCTGATGCCTTACATCTTCAACTGCTATATGTCAGCATAGTTCAATTAATTTCAGGAACCAATTCCAAATTATACTGATTGAGTGCCTGTCCTGACAGAAACTTACAGCTAAATTCTCTTCCATTATATATGCCAGGCAATGCTTATGAGCAAATTCACTTGCATAAAACTGCTGAATGTTAGTAAATTTCCTAAATATTTAGTTTAAACAACAGTTTAGGATAATCTAAATAACTACTTGAAGGTGCTTTAAAGTATTTAAAGATGAAGGGATATATAACCACCATTCACTGTAAGTATAAACAGAACAAACACCTGAATTGAATAACACAACTTGATGCTTCTAAAAAAAGTGTATTTAAGATGATATAGAAGGGAGAGATGCAAATAATAAATACACTTAGCTAATTTTCAAACAGAGAGTTAATTTGTGTGTGTATCTCAGAGAAAATAAAGAGTCAGCATGTTCTGTCCTCGTCAACATCTATACCACTGGGGAGAGACAGATTTCTGTTGCGGGGCAAAGTGGGGTGTCAGTGGTGACGTGCCACAACCTTCCGAAAGCGTCTCTTTATTGAGCGACTCTGCAGCTGTCACATGCACACACACAATCACACACACACACACCAGATAGCTGCTTATCTGTGTCGGTGGTAAAGAGCAGGGAAAAGCCTTCATGTGAGTTTCCACTGTGATGTTTATTGCAGTTAGGCTTGTGAAAGGGCTAGGAGATGAAGGCAGGGGGTGATAATGATGAGAGCCCAGAGCAAGGTGTGCAGGGGTTTAAGTATATGGGGTGGGCAGTAATGGGGTTCAATGGGATGGGAGCCAGGGGTGCTACATAGGAGGGATCAATATACAAGGGCCAACAGGAACTAAGGGACAGGGACCAATGGTGGGTGGAGTAAGGGAGAAGGTTCTAGGGAGCAGGAAAGAGTGTCAGGGAGGTACCCACCCAGGGGGAGGAGGAATGGGTTGGCTGTCAGGCCAGAGGGAGGCACAGAACTGGGGTACATGTAAGAAAGGCAAGGGGAGGAGAGAGAGTGTTGAGGACTGACAGGCCAAGCAGGCACAGGGTGTTGCCGTAGCACACACTGCCTGAAGGGAAAGCCTTCTCTTTGCCTTGGCTCACAAGGGGAGTTTGCTCTGTGCTTTGGAGCTGTCCCACCAGCTTCCAGCTGGCTCAGCGACCCTGCTCTCCTCAGTCACCCCAGCCCCTGACTGAGTCACCGTCACAGTTTATCACATTTTCTTAATTATACCAAAGACTTTTGTGATGATTTAAAGCACCACTCCATAGATCAGTCAGAGGAACAATTAATCATTGTGATGGATATTTTTTATATTTATGCAGTTCTGTGTTGAACTCCTTTTGGATCTCAGAATCAGGATGTGATTGTTAGGCTGACATCTTCATCAGCGGCAAGTATCTGCTGTTTTAAAGAAAGCTCTCAAAAATTCAGCAGAGCATAGGTCCATCATTTGAAGGAATTAATATAATGCTCTGGGTTTTCTCTAGAAGTCAAGCCCATCTTTCACCTACAAAGTTAACTTCATAGATAGTCTGCACTATTATCCAGTAGTCATGAGTTTCCATAATCAGTGCTCACTGTGGGATTTCTGCTAGACTCTGAAGAGGCCACAGAGAGAAAATGGGCACAACTACGGCATAAAATGGGAAGAAACAGCAAAAGAATGAGTTTATGTGTGTTTCTATTTAGGCATCTCTTGCTCTGAGCATGGAATAAAAATTTATAGTTTTATTCTGTATTTCCAGTAGCCTGTGCCTGACTAAGACCGTCATCCTACTCTCCAATACTTTGGGGATGCCACATTACAGAGCCCAAACTTTAAGGTTCAAGTTCATGTTGGCTCCAGCTGCCCAGAGAAAAGTTTATAGTCTTCCAGTTTACAGTATTTTGCTTAGACTCCTGATTATATTAGTTGAGCTTAGTCTTCTCTATGTAGCTAATTTTCCTGTTTAACATATGATTCAAGATTAATACTAGATACTCTCAAGGGAATGTTTCTAGAAGTTTCAGGCAGAGACTGAAGAGAGCGGATGTTTCCGTGTAGCAGCAGCTACATTTGTCATTATTACGATGTACTGTACTTAGGAAATGGTGTGTTACAAGGATCACTGACAGATAAATTGCCACCAATGTTTTGAGACAATCCATAGGGATATTGATTCAATGATTCAACAGTTATAAGCCAACAGAGACTGGGATGACACCAACAAACTAATTTCGTTCATAATCACTAGCCAGAAGAAGTTTTAAGTTACTATAATAATTAGCACTTCAAGATTGAGAATTTTATAGGCAGCTTTCAGCCTTAGTTTTTCCAGTGTTCCCTTTCCTTGGTTGGCACTCTTGTGGATAAGAACTTTTTAAGTCAGAAGTGATATTCAGCATCACTGAATTTATTGACAGAACTAGAGTTGTTTGTAGCACCTCCTACCTCAGCAGTGGAAAATTTAGTATCTCCTACCATTCTTTTCTTCTTTTGTTTGCCATTTAGCATAGTCTTACTAGGAACGTCCCACCCTCCTAGATACTCAGTTATGTGACTCCTGACTTGAATGGTGATTTTGCTGTTATGCTGCCACCGAAAGATGTCATTAGTATATAGTTATGTGGTGAACAAAACCATAAAAGATAAAATGACCTGACAGAGCAATTCTATTCTTTTGTGTGCTCAGGTCATTCTCCCCTTTCATACAATTACTGATGTCATCCCATGAGTGTGCATGACACATTAAAAATAGAGAAGATGAAGATCTGCCCGTAAACTAGCCAAGGAGAAACTCCTAATTGCATGACTAAAAATGTAAGGGAGTTAAATTGTGACCTGTGTGATTGCAGCTGGTGAACAAAATCCCACTGGTGCTGGTGGGGAGTATGTTTGGATATTTCAGCCTTACAATAGCTGCTCCCTACAGAGCTGCAGGATGGGGAGATACTGGGGCAGATACAGTGCTGTGGGTGCAGATTCTGTAGATACACTGCTATCTCTGAGCCCATGACAGAGTGTTAGTACAGACTGGAAAGGATCCAAGTTTTTCTGATTCCTTGCCTTTATCCAAAGGATTAAAATGTCTTTTTAAATAATAGCAGCAAATCATTGTGGGTGGCTGTGAAAGGAGACAGATGACAGTAAATGCTGGGTAGGCAATTCTGCTCCTGGGAGAACACTGTTCTCTGGAAAAGTTTATCAGAAAACCTATTTTTATATAATTTTTGTCAGCTATGTGGTTTTTTGTTTGTGCTAAGTTATCAGGCAATCATCCCACATATTTAGATTTTCAGTTACGATCCTTCTTTGCTCTTATTTTTGATGTTTTTAATATAATACAGGTCTAGTAACACTTCTGAAATCAATTACATTTTTCTGAGAACTGGTAGCAGTAACTTTTGCAAAAGATTCCTCATAGCACAGACTTTTTTTGTGCTTGTTCTTGCTTCCTCTCTCTGCCCTATGCAGTAATTCCTCCATGCATTGCTGCATTGTGGTGCAGTTAAGGCAGAGAGCTATAGCTTGATGGACTGATGGCCCTTTAGGGAAAAGAGGGAGCAGCACGCTCAAATCACCTCAACCTGAGGTCAGCCAAGAGGGGGAGTGTTTGGGGGTTCCTGGCCCAGCCTGACTAGTTGGGTTGCTTCCTTCTGGCTGCTCCTGCCTACAGAAGGGCACTACTGGAGCCAAATGCTGGGCAGGCAGAGGCGGGTCCTCTAGAGTCATGCCCTCTGTTGTACTGATGATCTTACCTTGTGAAGGCACCTGAGGTTCTCTGGAGAGAGAACAGATGATGTACTTGTTTTCTGTCTCCCTCTGCCAGCTGTTGTTTCTCCATGATTCCCCAGGGAACCTAACTTAGCTGTCTCAATCACCATGCTGCATCAGGATTTGCATTGCCAACATTACCTAGGCTAAATTAGGAAGGTAGAGTGAAGCCTATAATTTTTTTGATGCTTCCATTTCCAACTATACGATGTCAGGATTTAAAAATTAACTCCTCAGTAAAGCATAAAGCCTTACAGGTCTTTGAATGAACCATGTAAGTATGAAAACTTGAAAATATGAGTTAAGCAGTTCTCCTTTACAAGTTCCAGAAAATCCAATGATATTCAAAAGTACAGTGTTTGAAGGGGGTGGGGAAGAAGAAGGGGTCATCCAAAGTTTCTGAAGCCTCACTGAAATATTTTGTTTTGGGTAAATAGCTGTATCAGTGTTTGTATTCTGTCAATGTACCTGATTCATGAAGAGAAAGTTCATTAATTAGAAATAAGTTGCACTGTATGACAGCACACAAAGTATTACAGCCATGATCAGACTGCCAGTTTATAAATCACAGACAAATCAGCAGAGGCATGTGGGTGAAGTATTTGCAAAGTATATGTTGAGTGTAAGTCTGTGGGGTTTTTATAAGTGGTCACTGCAGTTTGTACTGAAGCAAAAGTTATTATTAAGGTTAAACTTCAATAGGTTTGTGTGATACACCAGAGCTCTGTGGTGCCTTGTTAACAGTTTCTGGTGAATGGTGGCACTTGTTAAGAGGTTACTGAGACAGTAAAGTGAGCTGTTTGCTCTGACTGTGCACAAACTGGTCTAAGTACAAGGAGCAAACAAGGCTCCTCTGCTACACAGCACCCAGGCCGTTCCAGCTACACGTTAATGGAATATCACAGTTTCTGGTACATGAGCTTACTTACTTACTCTGCAAGACTTTCTGTCATGCTCATAGACATCATAAGAGGTGTATGGTAAAACTGTCTAGAGTCATTTTTGGGTCACACAGAAGTTGCATGTTCCTTAGTTATACAATTGTACACCTCAGCTCTTCCAGTTCTGGGACTCTCCAAGTAGACTGTAATCTGGATTTAGTAAAAGCTTCTGTGCTCAATTTTGTGATGTGTGTAACAGTAAAAAAAGAGAAAAATATCCTTAATTCAAGCCCTTTGAACAGGGAAAAGTCTCCCTTTGAATACCATGTAATTTTTATCTAACCTAACTAGACTTATTTTCTTAACGTGTAGGATCAAAAAATGAGTCTGCAAAAAAGAGTATGCCTCCTATTGCATCTCCAGAAATAATAGCTGGTCTTTGATCATCTCATTTTTTGATGCTAGTGGAAATTATTGGTGGCATTTTCGCATTGAAAAGCTGTAAAGTGAAGTAGAGGGTATAGATTGTTATGAAGCTATAAAAGGAAATCCAATGAGTCATAGTAATGACATCATAAGTCTTAATAGCAATTTGTCTGAACTTTTAATGACAATCTTAAAATTCTGATGTGGTAAAGTTAAGAAAAAAAAGGATAATTCTGCAATTCAGCCAAATGGTACAATAGAACAATGAAGAGTGAAGTGATTTATTGCTGCACTGCATAAGGACTGTCACCACCTCCAGCTGTACAGTCACAATGCATATTTTAAATGTGCACTATTTTGGTAAAGAAGATGTGACATGACAAAAATCCTGCTGTGGGTGTCACTATCTGGTATAGAGGTTTGAACATTTTTGTTCTCCCTGAAAGAGCCATGGATGCTGTGGCTCCAGGAGTCAGTGACTTACTCAGGCTACGACACAAAAGATGGGAAATGGGATAATTCCATATTTCAGTGAAAACAGACAAAACTGAGACCTGAAGATTTTACCATAATATGGGACAGTCCTTGAGTTCTGGGCCTGTCCATGATAAAAGTGGGAAATTTGGTCCCCCTTGTTAAGAAGCTTGAGAAATGGCATACTTCATGGACTGGAGAATTATAGAAGTATTTAGTTTAATTCTTGTATGTCTCTAACATCAGTCAGAAGTAGTTGTACCTAGGTCACAGAAACCTAGATGTTTTGTAGTTTCATCTGGAGAAACTCATGGGAACTCAGAATCCAACTTCTTTTCTCAAAGTTCAATAGACAAATAAGGAAGTCAGTTCTAGATTATTTTACTTTGTTCCTCAGTGGTTTCTTCTTGTAGAATGTTCTTAATTGAGATCCAAAATAGAATCCTAGCTGGCCTGTCAGATTCTTTTCTGTATAGAGCTGTAAATGTATGAAAAAGGTTTTACTCTTCTAAACAGTGCTGGTTTTGGCCTATGTTCCTCTGGAGTAAGATGGTAAAAGCTTCTTGCATGGATAATCATAGTTTAATTGGTCTGATTTTGTGTTTTTTTAACAACTTGATAAAGAGCAGTAAAATGAGTCATTGAAAAGTATTTACTATGCAAGATGAGTCCAATACCTGAAGGACAAACTTCTGCCAAAGTCAGGAAGCCAATCCACCACTGCTCTTGTTCCTTTTGGAATCGGGGTAGGTACAAACCACAATCACTTATATAAAACACAGTCACCAATATGACAAAGAAGAGACTCAGATTTGATACACTTTGCTGAGAAAAGCAGGTTTGCAGTATAGATCCATTGCTATTTCTGTGGCTGTAAAATTGTCTGTATCCTACAGAGAATTGTTATTCTCTTTACCTGGCCCTCTGCAGTTTGTGTTTCAAAGCTGAAATCCAGGGCATTCATTATTGACAGTTCAATTGATGTATTCTTTTTGGTTTGCCTCATACACTGCTCTCAAATTCATCTGAAAATGTGAAATAGCCTGTTGAATTTTCCCTTCAATGATACCACAATAGATGTGAAAGAAGAGCCTTCAGCATAAGGCTTCCTAAGTGTTAACAGATCATGAAAATTGGCAACAACTGTTGTGTCGAGTATCATAACCTGCAAGAGGAGGGCCAGCAATTCCACAGTGATGAGAAGAGAGTGCTTGGTGTTTGAGCTGTGGACACATTTGCCTTTCAAGTCATTTGGGCCTCCGTGGCACACTTTTCAGGAGAAGAAAGCTAATGCAGCTGCCTTTGTTAATCAGTCAGTATGACCCAGGCCCTCGGGGAGGCAGGCAAAGGCAGATACATACTGAGACACACAATCCTTGCTGATTAACAGTGAAAGCTGGTAAAGTTACTCTCTAAGCCTGTCTGGCCCATCAGCTGCAGAAATGTAATTTAGATGATTATCTACATGCCCATTAAACCTTGTGACCCATCACTAGTCTGTTTGAAGTTTGCCTGCTTAAACTCGCTAATAGGAAGAATAGAAGGATTAACTCAGAGGTCATGAAATAAGAGAGCAGCAAAGAAGATGACAAAAGAGCAGAGGAAAACTTCCTACTGCATGTATTTGGTAAGGAGAAAGAACTACAGCACCATGATCGTCTCAGCAGATACTGTTACTTCATGGAGCAAGCAAGCCATCTGGAATTCAGGCCATTTAATACTTGTGTGTGTGTGCTTTCAACCTATTTTGTTTAGCTGCACAAAGAAAATGAACTGCCTGGATGATCAATATTGTCAAGTTAGGTGCTTACTAAACATAAACAACATAAAATAATGTGGAATGCTGGTGGACAATAAGTGTTTCTGGTTTTGTTCAGTACTAGAGTGTGTAGATATAAACAAGGAAACAATTTAAATCAATCACATCAGAGTAGCTGCAGTCAGCTGAGTCCAGCCTTGTTCCCTTTAGGGTAAGAACCTCCAGCCATTACAGATGCTTATTAACTTATGGATTATGAATGAAAATCTTACCTAGTGATCCATTTTTATTTGGTCAAATTGAAATAAATAGAAACATTTATAATAATCTGCCTAAATTATTTGCAGGATGTTGCAATGAAAATGGTGACCTGTTAAAACTAAATTCCTAGAGAAAAGGCAGGATGCAGAAAATAGGACAGAATACATAAGTACTTCAGTAAGGATGTCCTGGGGTCTGAATAGCTAGTGGAAGAAAATGAGCTTGAACTTTAAATGAAGTCTTGAAGGTTATTTACCTACTTTTACATATACTACTGCTCTTGAAATGAGTCCTTGCCTTTTTCCTAAAGACAGTCAACCTATTTGCTGAGAAACATTGGTTGGGAGCATATTTCACTGTATTTCAAAGAAGACAAAACCATTCCTCTCATGCTATGTCTGGATCCCTAGGTTTTGCAATATTAAATCTCTTTATAAAGAATTATTGTGGTCAATTTCGCAATACTTTTGGTATATTTATTTAGATTTTGGTTCAAATAGTTATGATTAAACGTAGTTCTGTTTCTCATTTAATTGTGTTGAATCAAGCACAAATATTTTCCAGTTATCTCAGACAGATCATTTACATGTACAGCTCTGTATGAAACACAGCAATATGTTACTGACAGTATTCAGTGCTGTAACAATTCATTTTAGAACCTGAGACTTTTCCCCCAGTGCTTTTAGTACTTTTGTTCATGGGACTGATACTGCAAACTCAGATACCTGATGCTCTGAAGCTGATGCCTGTATTTGTAAAAAAATGCATAAATTTTAAAATTCCACTTTAAGTATCGCTTGAAAATTCAATATTAATCTGGTCACAAATTTAACAAATTAGTGTCAGCCACAGTTGGATCTTCAGTCTTCATGTGTTGGCCACATTGGCAGTGGTTCTCACCTTGAAAAATATAAAAGTTTTAGGAGGGAAACAAACTTCTGTTGCTCATCACAAGTCTTCTGTTGAGTGGCATGTACTCAGCTGTTTGCAACCAGACTGCTTCAGAGGACAGAAGTTATTCATAAATCTCATTCCATTGATGTTGTCTGAAAAATAAAGTAGATGCCAATATCTGCTGGGAAGCCTTGTAGAAAACAGATCAAAGGCTTCTGGGGTTTATTTAAGAAGGAGCAGTTGTGTGTGGCTTACTGTTTTAGCATGGCATGAAAAATGAAACAGCCATGACAATGAGCCACCACATGCAGAAGTCCTCTGGACTTCAGTGAAGAATTTCAGTAGTATGTGGTATAGGTGGACTGTTGTCTCAGCCTGTCATTCTGTTATTCCTTTGTCTCCAAGGAAGGCATTGCCTCCTCTGTCTAACCCCATTAAAAAGGGGAAAATTTCTTCTGAAAGTCATTGCAGAATAGATCCACTTTCACTTACACAATGTTGAGCCTGCCAAAGAGATGGTGTCTTCTCTAGGGCATTTGGTTTAAAGGTCTGTGATTATATATAATTCACTTAACCTGTGGCCAGTGTTCTGGCCAGCGTTTTCTCTTTGATGGCATGAAACTATGTCAGACACGATTTGGGCTAGATATTAGGAAAAGGTTTTTCATTAGAGGATATGTGAGCACTGGAACAGGCTCCCCAGGGAAGTGATCACAGCGCCAGCCTGACAGAGTTCAAGAAGTGTTTGGACAATGCTCTCACACATGGTGTGACTCTTGGGGCTGTCCTGTGCACAGGCAGTAGCTGAACTCGATGATCCTAATGTGTCTCTTCTAACTCTGGACATTTTATGAATCTATGATTTGACAGTTTCTGAATGAAACCTGTATGTCTGTTTCAGGTGTGAGAAACTGTCTTATTTTCCATTAGAATTGTCTATTTCATTTATGTCTGCTCCTTGTATACCTTTGTGGTGGGTTGACCCAGGCCCACCAAAGCCACCCTATCACTCCCCTCCTCAATTTGGCAGGGGACAAAACATATAATGAAAGGCTTGTGGGTCAAGATAAGGTCAGGGAGAGGTCACTAGCTGATAACTGTCATTGGCAAAACAGAGTTGACTCAGGGAAATTAGTTGAATTTATTACCAATCAAAATCAGAGTAGGATACTAAGTAAAACAAACCTTAAAAACACATTTCTTCCCACCCTTCCCTTCTTCCCTGGGCTTAACTTTGTTCTTGATTTTCTACCTCCTCCCCAGCAGTGGTGCAGGGAGATGGGGAATGGGAGTTATGGCCAGTTCATCATATGTTTCTGCTGCTGCTTCCTCTTCAGGGAGAGGAGTCCTTACTGCTGCTCCAGCATGACCTCTCTCCCCCAGGAGACAGTCATCCTCAAACTTCTCCAGTGAGAGTCCTTCCCCAGACTGCAGTTTTTTGTGAACTGCTCTGGCATGCGTCCCTTTCCACAGGGTGCAGTCCTTCCAGAATACACTGCTCCAGTGTGGGTCCCTTGTGGAATTACAAGTCCTGCCAACAAACCTACTCCTGCATGGACTCCTCTCTCCAAAGGTTCTCAGGCCCTGCCAGGAGCCTGCTCCAGCTCAGGCTTCCCGTGGGGTCACAGCCTCCTCTCAGGCATCCACCTGCTCCAGCATGGGGTTCTTCCATGGGCTGTGGATGGATATTCTGCTTCACCATGGACCATAGTCTGCAGGGGCACAGCCTGTCACACCATGGTCTGCACTGTGGTTTGCATGGGAATCTCTGCTCTAGCACCTGGAGCACCTCCTCTCCCTCCTTCTCCACTAACATTGGTGTGTGCACAGTTGTTCGTCTCACATATTCTCACTCTGCTCTTCTCTGGTCACAATTACTTCCACACACTAAAAATTTTATACTCTTCTTTACTCTGAGGCACTACCACCATCTCTGATTGGTTCAGTCTTGACCAATGGCTGGTCCATCTTGGATTTGGTTGAGATTGGCTCTGTTGAACATGGAGGAACCTTCTGGCAGCTACTAACAGAAGCCACCCCTATAGCTCCCCCCAGTAGTAAAAGCTTGTCATGCAAACCCACTACAGTCCTTTAGAATGCCTTGATTTATAAAATACCTTGGGACAGCTGCAACATCTTCAGTTCATACCACTAATAGATTGTAATAAAAACAGTGCCTGTGCTTCCCTGTGGAATCATTGCTTCTGTGTTTTAGGGATTTCCCATTACTTTCTTCTTCCTTCAGACATTCCCTATGTGGCTATGTTTTCTTCATGGATGACACATACCAGAAACACCCCAAGAAATCAAAAGATAAGAAGAACCTGAAAAGGCTTACAATTTAAAATAAGTGGGTGTCCTGATGTCTCAAGGTGGTCCCTACCCCTCAGTCAGCTTTCTGTTTATTGACCTCAGTGGGGTACAAAGGCACAAGCCTTTTCCTGACCGTACCAGGCTCTGCTGAGAGAATGGCTGAGGAATGCTTCCAGTCACTCTGATCTCTTAGTTTGAGTTCCTCCACGGAAAGGAAAAGCTTCAGCAGGGAACTTCCCAACTATTGCATCTTTAGCAATGAAATAGCTCTAGAAAAGGATCAAGGAACCTACTAGGAACTGCCACATGAAAAGGATACAAAGAGAAAGGGAGCAGGTATCAATTGCCTCAATATTCACTTCTTATCACATCAGCAGCTCAGTATCACATCTTCCTGCAAGCTGCTGATGCCAAAGAGGCTGAGACTGTGCGTACTGCACTTTAATGCATCCAAGCAGCCCTGGATACCTGTGTTTTGGTACCCATACTAAGCCCTGAATACCCTGAATGTTGCTGGCTGGTCACCTGATTGGGTAAGGTAATTTCCATGACCTCTTGTTGCTATATGGTTTTTTTCTATGAAGTATGTTTTCACAACTCAAAAACTCCTGATAACTGTTGCCGTTGTGCTATACCTTTCCTGATCCAATGGCGTAGTGTTTTTCATGTTATTGAGCTACAGATAAAAATCAAAAAATTATATTGGAAAAAAAGTCTTGAGGGATTGTCTTCTTTTAATCAAATATAAAACATTCCTAAGTTTTGTGCAATATGCCATAATATCTTTTTCAAGAGATGAAAGACTTGACAAAAGTTGCACAATTTTAATTTAGTGGTACTTCTGGGGGGCTTTTTTGAGGCAGATGTTTAACACTTCAGAATTTTATTGTGAGAGAGTATAGATGTGCTGGGAATTGGTTATGATAGTAAAATATCTAAGAGCTGCCAAACAAATTCTAGACAAAAGAGAACACTATATAGAATGAGTGAACTAAAAAAAAATACGGTAACAGCAAAAAGACAGAAAATACTTAAGGGACCTCTAATCCCCATGGCTCATTGAGGTTTCAGAGGAAAACATGAAGATCTAGTACATTTTTCTGCAAAGTTGTATGCATGCATAACTTCCCACACTGGACATTTCCACTGAAGTCAGTGGGATAGCTTGTTCTGAATAATACCATATGTTTCCATCTTTTCAGGCCTAAAGTCTTAAGCTGTATTTATTAGGTCTAGGATGTGTATAGTAGTATCCATGTTCACATTTGTCCAGGACAGTCATTATTTATTTACTCCTAAAACAGAAACATATTTGTAGTATCTATCAATGCTCCTGACTTTTGTCTTCTTAATCTTTTTGTTCCTTTGCATGGTGACATGCTTTGATATTTATGAGAAATGACCCTGTTCATTAGATATGAAAAAATAAATGCTCTATTTAAATTTTCATGTGAATTATCACATTATTATTTCAGAGAAGCATATTCATTGATTACACAGAGTTGTTGATAAGTATCAAGGATTTTCATATACATGTGGGGCCTGGATGCTGTGGTCTGAACTAGTTTTGCAGTGGGATTTCCTTAAATCTTTACAAATTGGTGGAACGTAATCTGCTAGAATAATCCGAACTAGTAAAGAAAGAATATAGCTTCTTGTTCCTTCTTTTTTCTTTCTGTCTTTCTTCCTGTCTATGTGTCCCTTGGTAACATTTTGTTACTTTGTTTGGGAATGTTTGTGGAAAAATATCTGTTAGGTCCACCATCAATGTCCCTTTTAAAATGAAAAACTACAAAGATGAAAAATGCTAGTCTTCCTTGGCTGGTAATGTAATAGAGTTTGATCAGATTTTTTGGGGGAAAACAGGTCAAAGACATGCAATTTTGGAAATCCTCAAGTAGATTTAGAATTTGTGTCTCAATTCCCATTTGTCCAGAGCATTGGTAAGTAGGGGAAGTAAGCAAAAAAAAAGGAGAAAATTTAATTTTATGTTTTGTGTTGGAGTGACTGATCTTTTATCTTCTGAGCATCATACTTGGGTAACTCTTCAGACCTCGAGCTGTCATCTTTTCCACTCATTTATGAACAGAGTAACAAAGTACTCAACTGGTTATGTGTACCTTGCATGTACCTTTAAAATTTATCCAAAAAAACATTTTATCAGCAGTATTAAATCAAATGCTTTCAAGTATTCTGTAGCTGATTTACTCAAGAATAAAAAAGTATATACATTGAACACTTTACCTGATCAAGTTATAATTGATGCATTTTTTATTTTTAATAATAAAATGCACTGAAGTATTACGCAGTGCACATTATGTGTTTTGGCAATTATGATTTTATGTTCTTCCTTTCCTAAATTCATTGGTAAACACAGAGCTTTTGTCAAAAAACTGCAAGATACTAATGTTTACTGTAAAGTCAACCAGTCCTCTTACTGTTTCTTTATGTTCGCAATTAAATACTTAAAGCTTTCCCTTTGCCAGATCTTTTTACTCTTTGCACTGAATGAGTTGACAAGTCTGACCTAGGAGTAAACACAACACCTTGAATTCTCTAGCTGATTGTGCAATGAGAGCAGAATCTAATGCAGGTCTTCATGAAGATCTGGACATCCCACAATAGAGTATGAGAAAAAATACAACAAGAATTCTGTATTTGTATTTGATCTTAGGAAAACATCAAAAACATATAGATGCATCATGCAGGACTGTGTGTTAATCTTCACATTAAAATCTTAGGATATGACTTTTCCATTCTTAAAACAGTGTGAAACAGTTTAGAGGAGTTGTTTTGGTTTGTCGGGGGGCAGGGGCGCAGTTTAAGCTAAAATTCAAATTTTGCAACTGAAAACTTGAAATCTAAATGAGAGTTATAGGCAGGGCGAGTCATGAGCAGAGTCCCTTCCTGAGCCTGTACAGGACAAGGCTCTGCATTATGTATACTGTATGCCACTAAACAAATGGCAGGAACACCTGACTAAGGAATTTATTGTGTTTTAGTAACCCTGAGATGAAAATAATATAGATGGGTTACAGTGGCCAAAGGAAAGGGCTACAGTTATCTCTTCAAGCAGTAAATCCACTGAACAGAATAGCCACGTAAGAACAGCATCTACAGCAGCAGCTCTCAGTCCCTGGCATGTACACTTACACTGGTATTTCATTTCTGGTATTCCAAGTTTCTTGTCTGTGATAACCTCTGCCACTGCCACTCCCCATTCAGTTGTGTATTCAATCTTCTACTGTAATATTTTGACTTCTACAGGGGGTTGGAGAAACTAAGACTTGTGTTTTGAGCAAAAGTAGCAAAATAAAATTAATGCCACTACAAGGTTATGGTACTTTGTTTATCCTGTATGAAATATTATAGGTCTTAAATTTTCCTCTTTCTTTCTCCCTCCATTTTTCCTTTCAACTTTCTCACTTTTCTCATTTCCTTTCAGAATTCTGCTGAGCATGTATATAGATTGAAGAGAATTAGGTTAAAATTTGCTCTGCATGAGCTGATGCTCCCAGTCATCCGCCTCCCCTTAGGGATGAAGTACAACATTTGTCAGCTCAGTCACTGTGACAGGTCACACGCAGGTTCCCCTCTCACAAAACTTCCAGTTCCCCAGCTGTAAGAGAAAAGTAGAGAGCAGGAAAATTTTCAAGCTGGTAAATAAATTGGTTATTTGTTTGCAATAATCCAAGCAGATTGGAATGCAGTCCAAGAAGAATTGGAAGATGAGTACAAAAGACTGTAAGGTCACCCAGGACAGGTGGTGAAACCCAGAATACAGTGACCCCCTGCAATGATGACCTTTTCCCCCTGTTGCAAACAGAGTTAAGCCCTCTTAAATATTGCACCAAAACACTGAGCACTTTAGAGGCTGTTGGTGAACAGGACTTTGAGACCCAGGATGTAAGGACATGGTCTGTGAATCCTTGGCTGAGCAGATACAGTAGCTGTTCCGTTTTCTGGATGGTGTAGAAAATACTCAGAGGGAGCCACTGTTTCCTTTTGCCTGAGCCTAGGGAAGGCTTCTCTGCAGTTTGTTTGGCAGGATGCTAAGACTCAGGCCCACTACCTCCTAATAGAGAAAGTGCAATGTAAGCTCTTATAAATTGGCAATTCCCAGTATTGCTAACACTTACATACAGATAGAGAGCAGCTAGTGTGATAAGCAATGCTACCTGACAAAAAACCTTTAGGAAGAAAAGACATCGCTATTAAAGGCATCATATAAACAGCAAAAATAGCATTGTAGATCACAGTGAGAGAAACTTGCATTACGTCTCACTATTAGCAGTTCTTAACTTGCAGTATTAAGGATAACTCTGGCACCTTATATTTTTTTTTTTAAGGAATTTTTGCCAAGGGATGAGAAGGTGCCTGAGTCACAGAACCACAGCCATCTTTAGTTCTGCTTTGAAAAAGACACATCTGCACATACAGATTTCAATTGTGCACACAGCTTTGGCCACACATTTCAAGATTTGGACACCTGACTTGGATGCATTTTCAAAACTGAGAGTAAATATTCAGAAGTCTTTTAAAATATGTGTGATGACTAACACATATTCAAAACAAACTGAAAGAAAATTCAAACTGTGAGACCCAAGGTCTTGAAATGTCCAGCAGAGAAGTCAACATTAACTGCATGAAATTTTTTTGTGTAAAAGAAGGGAAAGATTATTCTCTTTATTTTACTAATATTCATGCATTTATTTTCAGATATATTGCATACTTTATGTTGACATTATAAAGCAGTTTACTGTAACCCATATTAAAATTGGATTTTTTTCTTAGGCTTTTTTCTATTTTTTGCATTTTCTTGTGCAAATGAGGACTGAGCCTGCTTTCAGCTGTTGCTGTGCCAGCCTGTAACCCCACCAAAGTAACTGATGCTTTGTAACTGAGTACAGACTGTAGGTTTGTACGTTTTGCAAAGCATCTGGAAACTTTGGTGAATCAGAGCCAAACCCATAACTCATTGTTATTGCTTTCATTATGTGATGATTTTATGACGTATAATATTCCATTTTCTTAACAGCAGTCTTTTAAAAGCAAACCTCTGGGAACTGATACATTTCTGTCCCTAACTTTTGTTGCTTGCTTGGTAAGGGTGTTTTATTGAAGACTGACTAAGATGTATTTGTTTGAATCTAGTGCTTGAACATGACTTTTAGCACCTTACATAAACAGGTTAGGCATCTGAGTCAGCTTCCAAGACAGGACTGAGGGCATCATAACAAATATGATCTTAAATGAGAAAATAACATGAAGGACCAAACCATTCATTCATTATCCGAAAGACTGATGTAGTCCTCTTAATAATATATTTTACCCGGAAGCATCAGAGTTCCCATTTGAAATGAGCACTCAGAAAAATGGAATGAAACAAGTTGAATTACTTTTTTTATACCTCTGGCTGTCTTTAGGAGTATAAAGAAACTTAACAGATATTTGCTACTTTGAATATTTGCAGTGCTAGCCCTAAGCCTGAGACAGGATCATTTATTTTCTTTTGACAGGTGGGGTTTTTGTAGTTAGGATTTCAGAAATCACTGAGATTCACATTTGAATTATTGCATATTACTAAACATTCTGTTTTAACGATTGGCTAAAGCATAATAGTGGTTCAATATCAGGCATGAAATACGTTTTTTATCATCTTGGCAAGCTCTACAATGAAATGTGAATAATTGAAGTTAGTTGATGCTTGTGTTAGTTAGGTTCAGAAATACTCCAGTCTGTTCAGGCTTTCAGTTTTTCTGCCCCTACTTTGATTATCTGGTGTCAAAGAGGCTTCTTTTGAAAGCTGGTTCAGCATACTGGAATTGAAGCAATTTGGTGAATTTTTCCCAAAACGAACTTTCAACCCAGAACATCCTTCTGCTTCCTCCAGTCTTACCCCAAAATAAAAAAGAATGTAGCTCCTAGTTTCTTCTTCTGGTTCCAACTCAGTTGTGTCCTGTCTTCCTCATTCTTAAAGACCTGCTCCAGTTGTTCTCAATCTGCTCCAGATTCTTCTGTCTATATAACAAAATAGGTAGATCATTCCTCAGAAAGCTCTTTTCTCTGATGGAAGAGAATAATTTGTTCCCTGGCCAATAGTTTCATTGGTGATATGTCATTACTGAGATGAGGTTCAGATGGATGCAAGATATTCTGTAATACTTCTATGTCCTCCTCTTGACTGGCTTTGTCCTTCATAAAAAGTGTGACCCTGCAAATAATTGTCCTGATTGCTGATGGTCTTAATGGTTTCTTCTGAATCATATTCCAATGATCATCCTGAATCAAAATCTCTGACTAGTCAGTTTTCAGAGAAGCTTTCTTTTACTGGTTTATGGAATTCTCCACAGTTCCAAATCAGTATAGTTGTCCTAAGGCAACTGCATCTGCAATTTGATCTCTTATGTAGCTTGATGATGGATTGATGTCCATAAAAAGATGGTTCTCTGTCACCTTAAATACTGTGCAAACCTAATTTTCCAATCAAGAAAAAAATCCAGTCATTTGGGTTTTATCCAAGACAAAATATTTGCACCTGGAAGGTTGTGTTTTGGTCCCCATGACACAAAAAAGGACATGAACAGGCTGGAGAGGGTCCAGCACAGAGATGATCAAAGGACTGGGAAGCCTGCCAGATGAGGAAAGACTGAGACTGCTGGCTTTGTTTACTCTTGAGAAAAGAAGACTTAGGGCAGACTTTAGCACCATGTTCCAGTATTTCAAAGGTGGCTACGAAGAAGATGGAGACTCCCTTTTTACAAGGAGTTACATGGATAAGATGAGGGGTAATGATATAAGTTATTCTGGGGGAGATTCCAGTTGGACACAGAAGGAAAATTTTTCACAATGATGTCAGCCATTGAAACAAACTGCAAAGAAAAGTGGTGAATTACCCAACGTTGAACACCTAAGATTCAGTGGACAGAGTGCTGGGTCATTTTGTCTAGACTGTGCTTCCAACAAAGAAGTTGGACCAGATGATTCTTGAGGTCCCTTCCAGCCTGTTATTCTGTGTTTTTATAGTTCTGTGGCAATTCAGATTGAGACTTCAAGAAGGAACATCAGACAAAACTGGATTGAGAAGGTTCATTCCAGAATAGGTTAAAACCTTTGACTGGGACATCTCTGGCAGCTGGTGGGATGCACCAGGTCTCTGCTACGTTGCTTTCAGTTGCTGCTGGTCAGCTGTTTGGTACTGCTTCCTCAGTAAACATACAGTCACTTCTTGTAGAAATTCTCCTACACTGTTTCAAAAGAAAGTTAACCAGATTTGCTAGACTGAAGTATGTGGAAGTTGAAGTATTTTGGAGCCCTCAATAAATGAGTTACCACATTTCTGCCTGCTTCCAGCCTCCTAAGGTCTGTTTCAACCTAAATTATTCTATGAATCTGGTGTGGACTCCATGAAAATTAGTTGAGTGTGAAGACTGTTGAGAATGCCTTAGCTCCATGCATTACTTCACAGTAGTAGTAACTCCATCCCATAGTATAATGTCTTTTCTGTAATTCCTGTGCACAGGAATCACAGGTGAGATTTTCTCACCTCCTTTGTATATATGTCCCATGAAGGAAAACAGGGAATATTTCCACTGTTTCTAGCAAAATTTCACCTATCTTTGAAGACCTGGGTTGACTACAGCCCTTCCAATTTGCTAAATCTCACAAATAAGACTGAGTGCCTGCCAGCTGACAATCAGACCTACAAGGGGACAGAACTCATTAGCAGGCACTGGTTCTATTTGGAGATGGAACTTGCTGTGTACATATCCCACGCATAGCTGCAACTAGATTCCAACCTCTGGACCTTTGGCAATGTAAGGCAGGAACAGCATCTGCCAAGTCAGACTGCAACTCCCCACTCAGCAAGTTAGAAACTATGCCAAAATTGACTTACTCTGAAGCTAAGTATGAGACAAGTTGTGTCCTAGCACTCTCATACTGGTTAGTCCACCTGAGAAAGGAGAACTCATTTACTAATATTGTTTTTCTACACAGTTGTATTTACAGTTTTTCAAACCAGTTTATTTTCATCACATTCAAAGTGATGCCTTAGGTTTTAACTTTTATATTTTTCAAATCCTGTGCTACTAGTGTAACTCTGAAGTTTCCTGTAGCTCATTAAGTGCTGTTCTCTCATGCTAAGATAGACATAACAAAGCCTCTCCAGCTTGCTCTCCAAGGACACCCAGACCATCCTAGGCCCAAGAACTGTAAACCTTCATCTTGGGGAGAGGGGGACAAGCTTGGGGAAATTCCATCATTGGCTGGGTTCTAATTGGTGAATTTATGCTGATATAAAAGTATGAAGAACTTGTGACCTGTTTTCAATTTTGGGATCCACTGAGGCAGGACCCTCTGGATCCCAGAGTATACCTCTGGAGACCTTTCAAGTAAATATCTCAAAAAAAAAATCTAATCTTGTTTCTTTAGTATTATTCTGACATTTTGAAGGAGAGAATTGATTAAGGTCCAAAGGATGCAATGTACTCCTTCATACCACATTTAATCAAAAATTCCCCTCAGAAGACTTTGTCTCTTGATCATATTCACATAAATATAACTGGAGTTAGTAATCAGTATCTTAGATTAATTCATATTTTTAATAGTTTTAATTGAAATGAGCATAAATAACCTGGAGTTTTCTGTTAGCATGTCTTTTGGTTAAATATCCTTTTTGATTTAGAACTCTGGATTCACTTTTTTCTGAATCCTTCTTGTGCGTAAAGGAAGACTCGTTCATGCCAGAGTCTCTTCTGTGTTGAACTGTTTAAATTAACTTTATAGTTACAAATTTGTGGAGAATTGCTTTTTGTCCTGTAAATTAATTCCTTTCTGCTAATGGTTAGTTAAAGATTCCTCTATGAAACAAGGGAAGGTCCTATAAAGAAGAAATAATAGATGTGAAACAGATACTTGGCAAAAAACATTACTGCTCATTCCTTTTACCAATTGCTTTTTCTTAGCTTTTCAGATTATGTGGCTTCTCACAGACTTTGGCTATGTTGTGGGATATCCTTTACTGGAAGACTTTAATTGAGATTAGTAAAACTGGTACACTTGATCTTAACTCAGTATGGGAGGATGAACTAAATGACCCTGTGGATTTCTTTGCTGATGAGTTTCTGTCCTGCTTTATATGTCCAGGATTCTCACAACTCAGATATTTTTGTAAAAAGCTGTGTTATGCTACATTTAGTTAGTCTAAACTGGAATAAAGTAGATCTGCTAATGATTTTATCCCTTTCTGTTTCTCATATCTGAGCTTAAGAACTTCTTTCTCCATTCAGTTTTAAAGAAGTGAAGCAAGAGAGAAGTATAATTTAGAGACTTTTTATTGGCAGAAATCTTGCTCACAAATGCTTTGCTCTGTAAATTAAAGGTCAAGAGGGTTTTAAACCAGGATGTTCCTTGCCAACAGTGCAATTTAGGAAGCAATTATTTGTAGCTAATATGTTTTGGGATGGATGCCATCATTAGAACAATGAGATTTTTTCCTTGTTTTTGACCCCGTAAACATTCTGTTATGAAGCTATGTAACCATACATGTGGACATCAGGGAAATGAAAGAAGAGTTTGAAAAAGGAAATCTCTGAATTGAAGGGAAACTCATGATACAGCTTTCAACTCAAGTTGAAGCTGGGATTGAGAATAAAGACTTCATTTATGATTGCAAAGACTTATGAGGTTGTTGGAGGTCAACAGAACTGTGTTGTTATGATTTACATAAAAGTATAAAAGCAAAGCAATTACTTTAATCCATTGTTCAAAGCAAGCTACTATGTCTACCTAGTTTATATTAATAAACTGTGATGTAATAGAAAACAAAGATATTTTCAGATATGTTTTACTTGCTAGCCATCTTCAACTATATATTGCTGCTCTAATGCTTTTCCAGAAATTCAGCCTAATGACTAATAATTGAATTTTCCAGAAAACTTTTTCTAAATATTGGCTTTATAAAATGAAATCAAAAAGGTAGACAAAAGGGTTTTGTTTTAAATGCCTTTTTTTATCTGAAGAAAGCTGCTTTACACAATTATGAGAAGCTATATATGGTCACAGGAGGTAAAGTTCTAATATAATGTCATTTTTGCAGCATAGTCATAGAAAACCTTTAACATTTTTTTCTGTGTTTCTGGTCAACTGTGCACAATGAAGAAAAATTTTTAATATTTTTCCTGTTTTTCCCTCTGATATTGGTGGTAATTCCAAATGAAAGGAAGATGCATTTGCTAAACAAACCATGTTTTAGCCACACAGTTCCTATTGTATCTCCTGCTGAGAGTCCTGTGGAGTGGCCAGTGTCCAAGGACACAAAAAGATGTAAAACATCTGTTCCAACATAAATACGGAAAACGACTTTAGGAGACATTTGCGTCTATTAGCATCAGCTGCGTTACATTTGTTAAACTAAGTTCTAATGTTCTGAACAAAGCCAGAGTATCTAAAACTCTGTTCTTTTGAAAGAGAAGAACAGAAATAGAACAGAAATGAAACAGTAAAAAATCCAGCTGCAAAAAGAAGACCTATGATTACATGCAAATACTGAAATAATGACTTTTTTTAAATTTTAATGATGCTACACAAAGATACCAGAAGAGCTGAACATATCTTGTCAAAAAGTGTAATGATTTTTTAGCTGTGGGATCTATCTGGGCATTTCTGAAGTAAAATTTGGGCTGTGACTACATACACATCGCTTAGCAGGAGTATGTTAGGCTGCCTTTTTTCCTCTTATAACACTGTGTTACAGATTTTACCTAAATGCGCTCCACTCTACTGATGCTTAATCCAGTGAAAGAAGGCTCAAGGCTTTCATATTTTTGATAAGTAAAAGAACAAACAGTCTCTATTATTGAATAAAGTATGCTTAGTCTATCCAGCAAAAGGTGTGATTTTAATAACAAAAATTAACATGCCATATTTTAAGCCTAGATAAGACTTTAGAAATAGCCATAGAAACCTAAAAATGTTAACTTTTTCCCTCTGTGTGGGAAGATTCTGCTGGATAAAGCTGGAAGGCAAAAATAGCTGCAGGCTTTATTGTGCAAGTTTGGTGTTTGGTCCACCTAGAAGAAATCATGATGTCCTTAGCCAAGGAACATTTTCAGTGATCTCTTCCAGGCACAAACCCAGAAAAGCAGAGTCAATACATCATCCACACCTTCTTTATTAATTCTTTCCACCGGGGATTACATTAGGAAATAAACTCTTTTTTCTCTGTTGTTTAAATTTGACAGAGTTTGAATGCCTAACTGGCCAAATTAAGATGAGGCATTGTAGACCGGGCTCAGACTGAAAGATAAATCAATAAAAGCAGAGGCTTCTGATAGAAAGAATACTGTTTCAGAAAAAGAAAATGGAGATCCGTACTTGCTTTGTTCTACTTCAATAATTCTGTGTTTTGTGACTGTTTTCAGGATAACTGAGTTGAGGATCAAAGATATACCACTCTCTATAGGAATTTAATTTTTCTGTTTTACAAGATACTGAATTAATAATCATAAACTTTAGACAGAAGCACGGAAAAATGTGTAAATCCACCAAAAAAGAAATGTGAAGGTGTATTGTCTCCTCAAAAGGCACTTTATTGTTCTCTCTGAAAGCAAGATACTGAAAATAGCTTTGCTTCAAAGCTCTGCTTTTCATTATTGTGGCTTATTGCCCACTATTAGCTGTTTCCAAAGCCCATTCAAAGCTCTTGGGTTCTTTCACTGCATCTCCTACAGGTTGTGAAAGAAATTGCTCCCTACTGTGGTCTGTTAAGTTTTATATTTGGTTTGCTATAGAAAAAAATATTAACTGTATCTTCTGCTGCCTACTCTTCTTAGAGTAGGAAAGTTGGAGAAGGATGTGTGGATTTCCTCAGTGCTTTGTAACAGCCTTAAAAGACATTTGTTTGATGATGAGTTCCCAGAGAATTGACATGGTACCTGAAGAGCTACCCTGTGCATTTCTGACAGCTGCTCTTGTAGCTGACAGCTTACATTTTCCTTCTCTACCAAATATTTTGCTTGGTCCCTGCTCTCTGCAAAAATGGAAATATGACAGTTGGATGGAAGGGAAGGTCTTCTGTGACCCAAGTATTTTTTCAGTCTGTACACTGTGCATGGGATCCATCTTACCTGACTTCTCTTTTCAACAGTGCAACATGGTTCCTTTGGATGCCTAAATGCTGGGGTGAATTAGCAGTTTTAAAGCACAGTTCACTTGATCTATTTTGAGTATCTATTTTAATTGTCTGAGTGGTTTAGCTATAAAGTTGTAGTGTCTGTGTTTCAGCTACCACATTTCTGATCAGATGAAACCTATCTTCTGTAACTTATATCCTGAGCAATCTGGATAAAATATGTTTGACTAAAACAAGTCCTGCAAACAAAGTTACCTGAGTCTCATGTGCAGAGGAGGTAGGGAATGTGGTACAAACACCTTTAGCAGGATGTTGGTTGCATTCACTAGCACATGAAATTCATGTAGTTCAAACCTGATGTTGCAACTCCTGGTACCACTTTGTGACTGCTGAATATCTGATGTGGTATCCAACAGGGCTTGAAGACTTGGGTGCTGAGTACTGTGTACATGTACTTGAGCAGAATGAAAGCATTTGGTCCTAAGGGATTGAACTTGTCTTGCTCTTCACCCACTTAAAATTCCTAAAACTCTTTATTAGAGTCATTATAGATGTAACATGATTTTTGCATAAAGGTTTGTTTTGGAAAAGGAAGTGAAAAAAGAGAAAATGGGGCAGGGAGTGGGAAAGAAGACTGGTGATGAAGGAAATTGAGCAGAGAAACCACTTTTCCCGTAATCATTTTATTTTATGGTATAATTTTATAACCTTTTTTAACTTTTTCTTTATATGGCTTGAAGTTTTACCCTTCATCCAGGGTTTTATCATCTGTTATAAATTTAACGTATAATTTAAATAAATTATAGAAAAATAAACCCGCTAGTGATAAGAATGAAGGCTCTGTCTCTATGAAATAAAAATTCAGTGTTCACTTCTCACCTTATAAAGTTATGAAGCTTTGCTCCAGTCACATGCTTTTGTGACTGTACCCTACCTTTAGGTGTAAAAGTTATTATTATTTGTCAAAAGCTGTTGATATATAAAATCTGACCTGTAAATATTATTATTTGGTCTTATTATTTTGCAATAGGATAATATGAACAGCACAGCAAATTAACATACAGTATAGATGTTCAAAAATGCAGTTTTTATTCTTTTGAGTTTTTAAATTCCAGCCTGCCAAAAAACCTCCTTCAAAAGTGTCCCTTAATCCTAAATAACAACCCAGAAAGGAAGTAAGGACCATCTGGAAAAGTCTCTTTCGTGAGAAGAACAAAGAAATCTATGGTGTTTAAGTCTTGGTGTAGATATCTGTCAAGATGAAAAGAGTACATCATATGCTGTATTTTGGATGTGTTTTTGACCCTCTCACTTGCTGAGCAAATGCTGGACTTTAAGAAGCTTGGAAACTTGATTTGTAGTAATAAGGACATGGATCAAGTTCATTCCTGTTGATAGGAGCATTCTCTTTGCATCAGCTCTTCATAGGAGCATTTCTGTTAGGGGGTTACTTACAGTAACTTCCCTCTGTGGCAGATGGGCACTATCCCGGTTCCTCCAGAAGGCTATTAATTTTGGAACAATCCAAGTCAACTTCTGAAGCATTCTTTGACTCAAAATGTCTTCAGCTGTTGTGTCATAACTTAGAGAACATCATTAAGCCAGAATCAAAGAATCAACTCACATGCCAAGATATGAATGATAACAATGCTCTTGTATCAATAGCTTATCTCTGTCATAAAATATTATTGTTAAAAAAATAAGGCAACTTGGGGTTTCATAGTCATCCTAAATATTTCCAGATTTGCTTCACTTCCCTGTCTCTTGGTTTTTGAAGACACCCTGAGGAAAATGGAGGTGTTTATCCCTGTTTAAATCTGAGCATCTCTCTCAGATGCCTAAGCTAGAGCATTAGTCCCTCAGAGTCCTCTCAGTCCACTCAGTAAAGCAAATGGAGAAAAGTAATCCTTCAGGGAGTGAGTTGGAGAATCTAACAGATGCCATCACAGCATTACAGAAAACAGCTCTTCTTTAAGTCAATAGCAACCCTATCCTTTTCCTTCTCAAAGATCAGAGATAAGGATCACTTTTTATACCAGAAATATAATTTAGGTGATGGTGGTAAAAAAGACATTCACTGAGCTTGTACTCTGCCTTTCCATAATTTTTGCAAACTGTCTTGCAGCTTCAGAAAAGACCTGTGAGTTTCCTGCATAGTCTCTGTGGAAAGGGACTCTTACAATGAAGATGCTGCAGAAAGAAGGCTCTGTGCCTGTAACACCGTTCCTGTAACCAGGAACTGTAGCGGTCGTTCCTATCAAGTGCTGAGTATTTTGTTCTCAGCCCAGCAAAGTACTGATATGAGTCTTCAACCTTAATCTTGTGATCCTAATGCAGGAAAATGTGAATGGGAAACTATGTCCATTCCCCTAATGACGCAAATGGAAGCTGATATAAATGAATACATATTTTGAGCGTTGTATTGCTGAAAATATCTTGTCTTTATAAACCCGAACTGATAACCAGTGACTGATAATCAGTTAATTTTGAGCTCCAAGTGCTGAGTTACAGCTCCTTTTTCAGTTGAAGCTGCATCTAAGTAGGATCTAAAATAGTAGTAACAACAAACAGAGGATTTGACAATCTTTCAATCATTAAAATAAAACTTCATTGCAACAAGTATAGTGCAGCTGATTAAGTTAGGAGTTCTATTTTTATCTCATAGAAGAAAGATTTTTATTGTTTTGTGTTTGAGTTTTTAAAAATATATGAAACCTAAAGTGGAGCAGAATTCTGAGGCCAGATGAACCCCTGCTTTAGAGTTAGTCACTTCCTGTCCCGTTGGAGACTTTTTTACTTAAACCACTTACTAAACTCACATCAGTCAGTACATAAAGGATTTGAACTTGCATCTCCTACATCTCAGCACTTCTCATGAGAATTATTGAATCATTGGATTATTAAATTTGGAAAAGATATCTAAGATTATCAAATCTAGCCATCAACCTGTCATCACCACTGTGTTCACCAATAAACTGTGCCCTCCAGTGCCATATGCACACATTTCTTTGAACACTTCCAGGGTGGTGACTCCATCACTTCCCTGAGCAGCCTGCTCCAGGATTTGACAACTCTTTCTGTGCAGAAATTTTTCCTAATACCTAATCTAAACCTCCCCTGGAGCAACTTCCTCCCCTGGAGCATTTCCATTAGGCTCTTAGAGATTACAGAGATGTTTTAGTTGTGTTTTCTACTGGACATAGTCTGGCATATCAATTCTCAGGATATTTACTAATCAACTCTTCCTGACAAAATGAGAGGAATGCCTACTTCTTACTTGAATCTCAGCACCATCAGGTCTCTGATGGGTGTGAGAATGACAAGCTGCACCATAGGGAGCCCTCAGGGCACTTCTGGCCTGAAGCAGTTGCCTTAGGAGGGAAGGCTGAGGGAGATGGTCTATTTTAAGCCAGAATACACAAGGTTTCTGTGAGAGCTCATAGCCGCTTTCCTGTGCAAGAAAGAGGGAACCAGAGGGAACCATGGAAGAGGTTCACAGCAGAATAAAAGCTGATGGTCATGAATTGAAACAGGGCAGGTTCTGGCTGGGAGCACGTAAGGGAACATTTCTTTCTTTGTGATTCTGGCTGCTCAGCGGGGTTGGGCAGGCTCCATTCTTGGAGGTTTTCAAGACCAGAATAGCAAAGCAATCTGAACAACCTGGTCTGATTTAATGGTTGAGTCTGCATGCAGCAGGCGGTTAGATTAGAGATCTCCCGAGGTTCTTTCCAAATGGAATGATTTTGTGAGTCTGTGATTCTGTGAACTGTATGGAAGAAGCACATTTTTGAGGGGTGTAAAACAAATCCAATGTGCTCTTTGACTGTGGCAAATTGTTATGATGTGAAAGATTCAAAGCTATATATGTTTGCTTATATTAATGATTAGAAGTGCCTTTTCATTTTGAAATTCTATGATTTGACATTTGAAGTACATTATATAATTTATAAAATATGAAGTGTGTTACAACTTTTACATACAAAACTCAGATGAACATACCGCAGCCTCAAGGTAACCCATTTCTTACTTTATAAGCCAGAAATACTTGTGGAAATATCGTGGTATCCCAAAGTGCTGCACTGTGCAAACAGATCTCTACTCTTAGTTGACAGATGTGGAGCAAAAATATGCGGTTAGACAACTTAAACAATGCACATGTGGGGGTTGTAGGCAGCAAGTTATTCCATTTAAAATCCCGATGAAGCTATGATCAGCTTGCTTCCACTTTGTCATTTTTCTGACAGTATATCATGATTTCACATGTTATTTTTTTTTATACCATTACATCTGTATGAAAAAAGCTTCAGATTAAGGGCCTTGTACTTCAGAAAAGAAGGACAAGCTGACCTAAAGAGCTGCTCTGTTGGAAAAAAACATATATATGAATTGTATCTAGTGGGGTGCAAACATGAGTATTTGGGGAATTTACGCTTTGCTTTAGCTCCTAGCATTTTTGACATTCACTATTAAGCATGGTGAAACAATGGAAATAACTTTTGTAACTTGCTGTGTTTGCTGTGGAGAGGTACTCGTTAGTCTTGTGGACCTTTGAAATAATTGCACTCAACAGCTGACACTGAGGTCAATCAAGAAGTCAGGGAAAAAATATCTTGGGAAATGTCCAACTTCTTATAAAAACTGGTTATGAGCAACACGCTGCCAGTGGACCACCAGCAGTCATAAATAATGATAGCACAGCTTTCATTTGGCTTTAACTCAGAACTAACTTCACAGCTTAAAATGATTACTGGAGGGTGAGAAAGGCAGAACAGGATGGAGACTGCTTTTTTTGCTTTACATGTAATGCCTTTCAGCATATTCAAGTCTCATTTAATCACAGAACCATTAAGGTAGGAAAAGATCTCCAAGATCGTCAAATCCAACCTTCATTTATATGAACCAGGTTTTACCAGGAGGAAGTGGGATCATCCCTAAGCCATTGAACTTGGCAGTGTGAGAGCTGTTTAAAGCCTCTGCATGTCTGGGATTTCATAGCTGCATTGAGGTCATTTGTTGGACCTGTGTACCTTTCCATTCCCCACTATGCTAGATGATGAAGTTCATCAACTTAGAAGGAGCTTATTTAATCACATAATCACTGTGTGGTGTTCTGTTAATATTAGTCTTTAAAGGGAAATTTTTTAGTGCAAAATGGTAAGCTAGATTTTATCTACTGCATGTTTTCTTTGAAGTTCACTCTGTAGTATGAAAATAGTAATGCAATGCTTTCCAACTAGCAGCCAATCTTGAGCTGTTTCCTCCTGTGTTATTCTTTCAACACTGTAGGTTAGTAGGTTTAATATTGCAAAATAGCAGCATTATTTCCAAATATTTTTTAGCAATTGCAAACAATTATTTAAGCAATTCTGTTCAATTGCCATAAGACAGCACATCTAGATAGCTGTGTCATAAGAAAACAATTTACTCTTCATTTAGCCCATATCCTTCTCTTTTACCTTTCCCCTTTCTGACCTCACCTCAAGATTTCTTATTGTCTTTCTCATGTTGATAATATGAAAAAATGATTGAAAGGAGACAAGAAGTTCTCAAACATTAATACTTTCCTGTAAGCATCCTCCTCTGATTCAGTCATGCAGAACTGCCATTTTTATGAGAGAAAGAGTTATTAACAGATTAGGGGGAGGATCAGAACAGCAAAATTATGCCACATCTGTGAATTCCTATAAAAAAAGACTGTAAATTTTATACAATCTCTACTGTTGTCAGATGATAAAAAGGCTGTAAAAAGAATGTTGAAGGAATTAAAATGAAGTAAAAGCAAGATGACAACATCCTTGCACTAATACTTAATTTCTTAAATTACTACCATCTATCTAATATAGATTACAGTATACAGTACATAATGATATCTAACATATGCTTTATCATAATACACTGTAAACTAACATTTGCTGGAATAGATCCTTTCCATTATCTCAGTCCTTTTGTCTGTAGTAAATCCTCTAAGTCTGATTCAGACTGAAAATATTTCAGTTTTCTGAAACAGCCTAGTCTGCTGCAAGGCCAGGGTCTCAATGTGCACAGTAAGTTCTTGCAGCTCTTTGCCACATAGAAGCGATCTGGCACGGGAGACAATCTGGTCTGTGTGATTGGTTCAAGATTTTTATGGTTTTTTGTAGAGCCTTTTTACTACTGGGCAGACACTCTGCATAAAATTCCTGTTCAAGACAGCCAGTATCTTACTGAGGGAAGTGTAGGAAGATGAAAAATAGATGGTTAAAAACTAAGAGTATGGGCGGATTTAGGGCAATGCATCAGCTAGACTGTTTGTCTGTCTAAGGCAAAAATATTGAAAAAATAATATTCAATACATTATTTTAGAGTTGCTTCAGGGAGCATTGCTTGTAATTAAATAATCCTTTCCATCAGAAAAACAATGTGAATCATAATGTGTGAGGGTTTGCTACAGATGTGAATGTATCCATTCTGCTGAAAAAAAAACCCCAACTTGTTCCACACTTTCAGAAACCTGAATTTACAGTAACTAATTTTATTAGTGGACACAAGAAAGTTAAATATTAAACACTTCACAGGCGGACTCAAAATACATCCGAAAGGTGGAAGAGTCCCTAGCTCTGCAGAGAGTTGTTTCTTTGAAGTGCTGAATGTTGGTGAGTTTCACCTGGGCTGGGAACATTGCCCAGATCCAAGTGTAGCCTCTGTCCTTACAAGAAAAACAGTAGTTACCATGTTTCTTACATTTCAGAATGTGGAAACAACCGGAGTCACTTTGATTCAATTATGTTTGTTGTGCTACACTGGCTGCATTATCTGCCTCCTCTTTGCTCCCCAGACCTGAAGTAAATCACAGAAATCTTCCAGATGTCTTCCTATAAGGGAGAGTGAATTTCTGTATGGAATTATTTGTGTAGGTCAGGGGAAATTCAGTGTCCAATAAGATGTAATTAATTGCCTTAGTAATTAAGGGAGCCTAAATTTTGATTTTTAAGGGTTTTTTTTTTTCTATTTCCACTATGTCCCATCTCTGGGCTAATGTGATCTCAATATTTATCAAAGCAAGAGTTCAGCTCAGCATCACTTACCATGCCTTGCCTATAAATATAGTCATTAAGCACACTATTCAGTTTTCAGAAGTAGTTGGTTTTTTTGAGGGAAGCCCTGTTCAACTAGTGGCTGCATGGTTACTTTAGCTGAAGGAAAAGTATATGTAGTAAATTACTGCAAGAAGGTTGTTGGAGACAGCGGGGCAAATTCTAACTTCAGCCTGCTCATTTGGCACTAAGTGCATGCAATCTCACACATGTCCATGTGTGAGAGCTGCCTGCATGCAGTCTGCTGTTCAGTGAGCCATCAAGCTGTAAGCCTGCATTTTCAGTCTGCTGTGCACCAGAAGGCAAACCTTTAATCAGTATCTTTTGAAAGAGATCATGGTTAGTAAAAATGTGTTAAATTCACTTCTGTGATTGTAGCAGCCAGTGTACTGCAAATTCACTAGAGTCAACTTCAACCCCATTATAGTTTAGAAAATAAATCACTACATGGCTAGATTTTTAGGTGTTCTAGGAAAACAAACTTGCCCATCTTACTCCTGTCTCCCAGCTGTGTATATTAAATGAGTATCTGGGGATAAATGAAATTTAGTGCTGGTCATAGCTATTAGACATCAATGAAAATATTCTAACCCAAAGGCTCTTTTGAATGAAATATGTAATGATTTTCAAAGTCTGATCGGTCCTTCATTACATCACTTTTTAATGGTGAGCCACATTGCAGTATAAGGGAAGCATAAAAGATAACCAGATTCTGTCTGTCTGTAAATGTATTTATCTTTTCTGTTTTGATACAGTCTCTGTTATGAGTGTTTTCCAAGAACTTCAGTCTCAAATGATGTTGACTTCTTTCCTTTCAAGTAATTTTATTCTTACCAAAGCTTTTAACTGAAGAGGAAGAAAGGAGAAAAAAACCCATCACTTCTATTGTCTGACTCTCTTTCATACATAAAGTCACTTTCATCTTTTCTGCACTACCCTGGGCTTATCCAGAACATCCTGAATAAAATTAGTTCCAGTGGGAGTTATGGATGGTGTTGAATGGAGACCTATCTATTGCCCATGTGTCCTGTACATTAGCACAGATGCTTTCTCTAGTGTCATTTACGCATTCTTAGTTTTAGCCCTCACATTTTGTTGTGTAGGCAACAACACTCTGAACTTTATATCAGTAAAAGGTTTTTCATAGTGTATTTGCTGGTTAAAGTTAGAAAGATTTGTGTAAATGCTCTCTGTCTAAAAATATACTTTCTCAAGGTCTCTTGACTCACTTAAGCAAACAGCCTAATGTCTTAATAAGAAAAGGGTCTGATCTTTGGCAAGAAAAGCCTCAGAGATGTATTGTTTATCAGAGATGGGTCCTTCATCGAAGGTCACTTTAAGAACAGAGCCAAATACAGAAGGGTAAAGCAGCTGCTTGCAAGACTGCCAGGCACTATGACCTGCCTCCCACGGAGCTGCTGGGAAAGCTCAAGGAGTAGGGATCACTCCTGCCCGAGTGACACAGTGCCACATCTATTTCAGGTGCCTCTTTTCTTCTTGGCACCTTTCAGATGAGAATCAGTAGTGGATGAGATGGCCTTCAAGAGTTTTTGGCCAACAAAACTCTAGACTTTAAACTGTGTTTGCTATATCACAGGGAAATACCAATTAATGCTTTATGCACTGCACCCTCCCAGCAATGTCCTGAGAGCACCTATTAGATCAAGCATCATTGGCAAAGGGATTTTTAAACTCTGTTAGTGCTGAAGGAGCTGACTTACATATCTCTGTGAGCTATGGGTGGCTTTGCCTATGCTCAATACAAGAAAATTAGGCACTTAAGAGGATGGTGGTAACTGAGTGAGAGTTTTGAGATGAGGGTGAATAATAGATGGAGCTCCAAGATACAGAAAATAAGGGACAGAGTTGTGAATTGGACTCAAACATCTTAAATCTCTCCTTGGAATCCTAACCCCAGTATGCCCCAGGTCCTAATTAAAAAGTCAGTAGATGTACTTCGCCATCTAAAGGATTTTCTGCTAGAAATAAGAAAGAAGTACTTTTGGTACGGTATACCTTGAAACACTGAGTTCATATCTGCAAGCTTGCTTACTGTGAAAAGCAGCTTCAACACTAGTGTTGGCAGATGTATAGCCCATTGGACCAGGTCCTTGGCTATCAATGCATTGCATTCATTGTCACGGTATTTCAATTTCAGAATTCATGTAGGAACAGTAATGCTTTTCTACTCAGTCTTTCTCTCATCCCTTTTCATACTTTCTGGAGGCAGTGATAATTGTTCAGTCTGAGAAGTTCTGCTGTGTTTGTCATGGCTGTGATATAAAGGTCTTAGCCTAAAATCAAAGGGACAAGGCTAGAGCACAAGTGCCTCTTGCACACAGGAGGCTTAGAGTATAGATCTCTCTGCAGTGTGATCTGTGAATGCCATATACCCGGAGCATGGGAGAGTAGAAATGAGTGTTCTTTTTAAAAAGCCACAGGGCTGTGAGGTTTCCCAGCTATTATAAAACATTTTTTACCTAATTACCAGGGAAAACAGGCAGGGTCACATCAGCACTTTATTGAGAGAACCATAAATATGTAATAATTCCTTTGGTTATCATTTAAAACATTTGCTTTTTGCACTGTCAAAGCACATGGTTTTCTCAAGCTATTCCCTATTTTCAGATAGTGGACTTGGCAAAATTCAAGTCTGTTCACATTCAGAGCTTGCACTTAAAAAGATGGATGTAAAGAAGAGGACTAAATAGAAATCGAAAACAGATGCAGCTCTTAGAGTCTCCAGATCAACATTACCATATCACTTTTTAAACTAAAACAACACCCGAACATAAACAGCAAAATGTCCTTCTTTATCTGCTCTTCCTTGTTCCTCTTTTATCTTCCCTTTTAGGGAGGAAGAAGTAGTAAATTCTTTTAATTCCATTTTTTTTCTTGCTTTGTGTACTTTGTTTTTAAAGCATATGAGCTGAAAATCATAACTGTTCTTGCTTGGGAAAAATATCATTAGCTTCATGAGGAAAACATGTTTCCTAAGAAAGCACTTGAAAAATCCATGGAGATACTAGCTACAAATACTGAAAAAAAACTCTTCTGTAATTATCATTAGGAATATTTTTAAATGTTTTCAAAAATTTACGTTTATAATATTCTGTTTTTAATGGAATTGGAGTTGGATTTCACATTCAGTTGTCTTTGTTCAACTAATTCTGCTGGATCTCAGCTGTTCAGAATGATAATTCACAAGACTTTGCTAGATTAAGAGTCATGCATTTTAGGTCTCATGAATATTTTTGTCCTATGGCTCACAAATGCAGCACTTTGAACTGTTGGGGAGCAGGAAGGCAGATAGGGTCTAACTGATGTCATGTGCATATAAAATGGAATTGAATCAAAATCCTTCATGGATTAAAAGGATTCTTTTATATTCCCCATGTACACAAAAGATTCTAAACTAATGGTATGAAACAGTTTCATAGCTTTCTGTGAGGTTACCATTCTCAGTGCAGAGGAAGACACCTGCTTTGATCTTCTACAGGAAGCATCTGCTCTAGTGTCAAGATGAAATTTATTTGTCCATATAAACAGTAAGTGCTTCAAGTCTTTATGGAGAGGCACCTACTGGGATTTTCAAAAGATCTTTAGCAGTTAGTAAAGGTACTGTGTAGTTATGACAAACTTCCGTCACTGGTTAAAGCATGTGACATTTTTCTCAAAGAAATTTTATATGCAGACATTTGTGATTGAGAAAAATCATGCAATTTCAGGTATGTTTCTATTTTTAAGAAACAGTAATATTAATTATAGCAACAACACAAATAGCACAATTAAGAACTTAAAAGCAATTTAGACTGTGTACTTTGTCCACATCTCAAACTGTTCTCTGATGCCCTGACAACATGGCCAGTATCTCAGCTTTTCATATAATTCCCGATCTCCTACTGATGACTGATGTCTGTGGGCTGCATTTTCCAACCCAGGAGTACCCAGACTCCTTTTCTGAAGTGTTTTTATTGCCCCTACCAGATCTGTGTGGAACTGAACATCTCATAGTTTTTTAATGTGTTATTTGTGACAGTCTTTGGGATCATTGGGGAACTATTATCCTATATTTGCAGATAGAACATATTAGGTTCCTTAAAAAATACCATGGTGACAGTTTCTTTCCTTTAAAATATATCTGCAGCACAAGGACACGTTACTCTATCAGTTCATCTCATAAATCCTATATTCTCTCTTTAATGGCTTTGTGTGTCTTTTGATGCAGACAGTGTTTTATCTATGCCTTAGAAAGTGCTTGCTGGCTAATGATGGTAATTGTTTCAGATCCTACGGCAGTAGTGAACTGAAATTTCTTGGGAGACTGCCTCTCCTTATGGCAAGTACTGACTTGTTTCATACACACACAAGTTTTGGTTCAATCTAGTCCATTTGGGTTTTGAACTGAACTGGCCTGAACCTCTGGGTCTTTAGAGGTTCATCTATCATTGCATAATGCAGCTGGACAGAGGGAGACAGTTGAATAGAGGTCAATACGCCAACTGTTCCTTCATTTATTCCTGCCATATTAAGAAAGTTGATAGAGTGGGGCTAATCCATCTGCTCACAATTTATTCCCTAGCAATAAGATTCAGTTTCACTATTTCATGACCTCACTCTTTGACTAATTTTGTTAGAATTCCTTCCATAGCATCATTTTTAATCACTTTTCATGCAGTTTTAGTTATGTGTAAAATAGTAGAAAAAGATGGACTAAAGAGACATTAAAGGATTTCATTAAAAACTCAGGTCAGCTTAAATAGAAACAGATCACGTAAAGTTCAGTCAGTGAACCCACAATGACCAACAGAAAAGTGTTCTAAATTACCTCTTTATTCTGTCGTGTCTAAAGTGCAGTCAGAAGGAATAGGATAGCCCTATTAGTGGCAGCCTGGAGGAGGTGGCTGGGTGGCATGCCAGGCTCGCCAAGGGACTGCAGGGTCAGAGCTGATGGCTGGTGGGGTCTCCTGCCTTCTTTACCAAGAACACTTAGTGGGGTTTATCCCATCCACTAGTTCTCAGCCATGTGTGGATTCTGGGTGTTAGAAGGATGCAGAATTTTGGCTACGTGTTGGTTGTATGCAACACTGGAAGGAACTCCTGTGATCTTAGTTGAATTTCTCTTATTATTTAGTTTAATAAATTCTATTACACTGATTCTTTATTAGACTGGTTGGGATAGTCTTCAGTGATTTGGTCTGGGTGCAATTTCAGAAATGAGTACTGAAGCAGAAATTTCCTGGTTTTTAGTGTTGAGCCCCCCACTCCCATTGATTGTTAGGGATTTTGATATAAATGCAAGAAGGACTTTTACTGAGCAGCTGACTGTAGAGCCTGTATACAGGTATCATGGGTCGGAGTTTCCAAAGCATTCTATTCATTAACATGAATCTACTTTCACCTAAAATTACAGTTTTAGCCATAGCTTTGAATGAACAGGGTTGGGTTATTCCAGAAAAGTACTGAGAATCCTTCCTTTCTATTTAAAAATGCCTTTTTGAGCTGATAGGTAGCGGCAGGTGTAGATGTTAAAACTAACTTGATTTTTGTTATGGTGTTCTGTCACTGCTGGAACACCAACTGTTAAAATGAACACAGATGGACATTCTTTCCTTATTGGTATGACTTGTCCCAGGAAAGTCAAGGGCTTCTTGCCTTCCTTCCTTTTGCTGCAGTTTCAGAGTTATCATTTTTTCATTAGGGTGGAGGTGGTGAAAAGGTACAACACCAATTAAAAATCCATTAATAGTTAAGTTAGACTCCTTAACTGAAACCATCGCTGACTCTACAATGGTCTTCACTATGTGACATTCATCCCATGACATCAGCTGCATGAGTGTGGGTCATCTTTATAATGCTTTGTTTATCTCTCTGTCTCCACCTGTGAGATTTTAAAACTGGTTGTGATGGGGTTTTTTAGTATTTATATACACCTGAGTGAAGCTATGTATGTATATGTATATGTATATGCATAAGTATATAATTGAGAGGAAATACAGTGTGGTTATTGAAAGGTGAACTAAACAAATGAAATTCTATTTAAATTAGGCACCCAGACTATAAAGAAATGAAATACCATTAACTAATAGCCATGAACAAATATTTTGAAGGTTATAATTGAGAAAAGTCAGCAAAGTAACAGGCTTGAAAATCTGTTTCGTCTCTTAAAGCCTAAAATGTTATGAAGAATCAGGTTCACTACAGTGTTTTCTGAAAGAGCCAAGGAAATTGTCATTTCACATGGCAGATGGACTCCAGAAATGTTCACTCTCTAAGTATCAATTGATGTTGATTAAAAGCTATGTAGATGTACAGAAGAAAGCTTTATTCCTCTTTTATTTGATAGTGTCCAGAAAATCTTCCCTAAAGATAAAAGAAATTTTACTAGCAAAATGCCACACCGATCTTATAGTCAATTCTAAATGTGCACTTAAGTATGTAATGCAGGGGAATTTTTCTTTTGATTCTAATCCAGACATTACAAGGGCCTTTTTATGTCTCCCTTCTAAAAATGAAGATTTGCAGGAAGAACAGACACAGAGCAACAACTATCATTTAAGTTTACATGTCTGGCTCTCATCTTTGGCATGAGTGATCTTTTGTAAACATACTTAGGATCACAAGATGTTTCATCTTTGGGCAAGGCAAGAAAGATGTCATGTCACCACAGCACCTGAAGAAAACAATGAAAAATCTACATGCAGTTAGAAAAACCCTCCATGTGCCATACATTTATGGAGCTGCAGTAAATCTGTAGCTGCCACAGATTCATTTTGCATATTGTATTAAATATCTCAATGATGGTAAAGGACTGGTCTCCTACAAAGGTAAAAATGAAACAAATAAGTCTTGTTCAGGGATTCACAATCTCTCATGACATGATAGTTTAGATGGGAATAACAAGTTAAATGCAAGAAGTGTCCTTTTCTTTGAAAGCACAACAAAGTCAGAGGGAATCAGTTACATAATTCCCTGCATGTTGGTTGTAATTAGTAATAAACCAGCCACATGGAATTGTTGTTAATGGTATTGCCCAAGAAATATGATTAAAATAAAATTTTGTTTGCTTAAACACATACCCCAGGCAGAGGTATGAACAAGAAAGTCTCTGTTAAGTTATTTTATGGCACTATGTTGAGGGCAGTGGCAGCACATTCAGGAATGTGGGGCTTTCTTGTGAAGTCCTGTGCAAATTGTTTTATTGCAAGGTAGGAACTTTCTGATGTTAATGTTGGTTGAAGTAACACTGTCGAATAGCTGGGTAGTGTGTCCAGATCCAGAGACTCCGAAACACAGTTTAATACTAAAAGACACTGTGACATTCATTTTGTCATAACAGCTTTCCCTAGTTAGACAGATTAAGCAGGGAACAGGACAACCCACACATAACCACTATTTTGTTGCCTATTTATGCACAGATATTCCTGTAACCCTTTGAAGTCACTGGGAAGTTTTGTTTGTTTGTTTATTTATTTTTACTTTTTTTTTTCACCACCATGGACTTTAATATCAGAATAATTGTGGAACAACTATATCACTTTGATTTTTGACTGCATAATTAAGAACCATCAGTATTTACAAAATTCCAAGATGTGTTCATACTGCTATCCATATAGTGGCACACATTCTAGTAACTGTCAGCACCTTGACCCTTTTAGGACTTAATTGTCTTTTGCTCACTGGTGCAATTTAAGCATAGCATCCTAGTTGTAGCATAATTCCATAGCAACAGTGAATGATGTTATATAACAGTAGTGAAATTAATTTTAATATAATTTTAGAAAATTGAAATTTTTTTCCTTTAAGCACCTGTATCTCCTGAAGCTAATTTGGGGGCATTTCATCTCAGAAATTGATCCCATATGACTACAAATAGGCATACAAAATTCCCAGGGGCAAATACGTAGAGATTAGTCAATATGTAGAGACCACATGATGCTACATGAAAGTTATATATGTTGGCCTAACAAATTTTCATATATCTTTAGCAAATGTAGTATCTTGTGTGTTTACTGTGGATTGGGATAATTTATTGCAAAACCTTTGTCTGAATGGAAAAAGATTCTAAATTTCATATTAAATTATATATTGAAGAGCTAAGGATGAATTCATTGCAGAACCCCCCCAAATAACTTTTTTACTCTTAAGAAGATTTCAAGGTGATGTGGATGGGCACAGTGATGTAATTTTCACATATTCTATTTTAATTCAGGACTGTGGTTCCAAAATTCGCCCAGAGGAGTCCTGTGGGTTGCAGCCCCTCTCTCATGAATACCTCTCAGCAATTTCACAGACAGTGTTTAAGAACTGTGAAGCTGGAGACACAAAAGGTTTGTACTTTATCCCCCTTTTTTCTGAAAATTAACTCATGCACCTCTTCAAAGAAAAACTAGAAACACTATTAACTCTTTGCTATAGACACTAACCTAACTATGCACTAACCTAAGCACCATAAATTGAACTAGTCACTTGTAACAGTTACTGATTTTTACAATCAGGTTAATTTTTTTATGTGAGAATTTTTTGTTTAATAATTTTCTAATCAGTGATCCACCACTGCATGTGTTGTTGTCATGTAGTTTTTAAAATGCATTGAAATATTCCATCAAAACCACTTAAAATAAAAATGCTTTATCCTCAAATAGAAGGGATTTTCTACTCAAAATAAAAATTAACTTTACAAAAAGAACACTTAGTTCCACTTGAATTTTATATTCCCACTGCTATATTAGAAACACAAAACTAGTTTTTAATTTTACATTTATTTGTACCTTAAAAAACAAGGGGGACAAATAAAAAATTATACAATAATGAATACAATCTGGGAATGTCTTTGGTTTAGTGAGAACTCAGATTGCAACAGATTGTCAAGCAGGTACTCATGCGAAATAAAAAATAAGCCAACAGTCCTCTGTGATCTACTGACACAACTGTATTCTTTATCTTGCCATAGACAGGAGCAGCCCCTCACAGCAGTAAATTTACACAAATTGAATAATCAATAAAAAGTAACAGGAATGTGGGAACTGCCTGAATGCATCACTTCATGTGAAACAAAGGCATATAATACATTTGTGTTATATGGAGGGAATGCACGAAAGTGACACTGTTGTTCCTAGCAGCGTATTTTAATCTCACAAGTTGTGAATCATTCTCTGCAACAATATCAGGACATAAAGTTCTAAACTAGAAAGCCAAAACTAAATCCACTGACTCTTTTCTCGGGCAGACAATCTCCTTCTTGTGATATACAACATACTCGTTTTGAATACTGAATCTGGCTAAGTGATGCTGAATATAGTATCTTTTGCAGCTTTATTGTGAATGATATACACAATTAAAGTTCAAACAAACTTCAGGAGGTGTATATTTAAAGGACAAGTATATTAAACAAGGACGAATAACTTGTGCTTATAAAGTGAATATTGCCAACCAGTGCCCAGTGAGCCTAGAACTGGGGTTTGCAGTATCTGGCAACAAGTGGCTGTATAGTTTTAATGTCTGTCCCAGCTCCCAGCTGGAATTGGAAAGCATGGCTTCATTTGGAAAATCATTCCAAATTTGTAACCTCCAAATGATATACCAATCCTGGCAATGAACTATGGCAAATGACAAATGCCCTGCTAAAGAAAGAACATCTCTTAAATAAGTTAAATTTTTAGAGAAGCCAAGCAATGTCATTTCCCCTCAGAAATCAACTCAAAACTTCTGCAGAAGTAAGGTGATTTTGAATTATCAAGCTAGAATACGATTTTCTCTTTCTATGGATGATTGTTCAGCACTATAGAAAAACCTTGATTTTACATTTGAAAGCAAAATATGAGTAATTTTGGCTATTATAATGTAAAAGGATGTATAAAAATACATGAGACTGAAAGAGAAAGCAAAACTATCAAGTGTACAGCCATTTTTGGTTAAAACTTTCAATTTTAGGCTAATATTTTTTAAATAGAAAGTAAACAGTCCTAACTAATTATTTTGAAAGTATATTTCTTTTCATGTCATTTTATGAGAACAGTTTTAGGGAGTACTGGCAATGTTTAATCTCCTATCTTAGGCAGAAGATTTATGTATTCGACTGATAAAAGTTGAATACATAAATCATACCCTAGTGAGCCAAAAATCCAGCTTTCACTCTTCCCATGGAAACCTCCCACTTACAGGTTTTCATAAAAGTTTGATTATGCCAATTTTTATTTTGTGAAGAAACTAACAGTGTGTCCTTCTTTCTTGTTCTTATTCACTTAATTATTGGTAAGCTTGCCCTTGCCTGGTAGAGCCAATGTTAGCACTTTTGCCTGAAGCACCACAAAATGCTGCCTGATTGACATGGTGCTGAAAGCTGGATTATGTGCTGCTAACTTATATAAGTGAAGAAAGAGCAACTTAGAATTGCCATAGAATATAAGCCTAATTTCTAAACTAATATTGTTTGCAATTTTTCCACTGTTGTCTTCTTTTTTATGAGATTCATTTTATCTTTTAACACAATCCTATTTTTGAAGGTTAAGAATGCATTGACCAACTGTTGTGAAATTGCAACAGGAAAAGTTCATAATAGTTGGATTTAAAATGCATAGATTTACAATCATCAAGTAAAAACTCTATGTAAATATAAAACCGGGAATTATTCTGTTAGCATTAAATGCTAATGATTCCTATAAGTATGAATTTATCTCCATAAATCCATGTTCTCAAACCTTTATACATTTACCACAAATCTTTAGCATATGCCAAAATTTTATCTATTTTTTTCATTAATATGCCTAGGGAGCTATTGAACATAAACTAAACTATTTAAAAGAAGCTTTTCAAAAGTCACTTATCACTTTCAGTTGCCAAAGTTTAAACTTTTATTGTTCAGATATTTTAATATCTTCTCAATATTCACTTTATATAGTTCTACTTTTCTAGTTTATTACCTAAAACCAGATCAGCTTGTAAAAGTATGGGATGTTAAAAAGAAAATTCCGTGAAATGGGGGATCTCATATGTTGTAGACATTGCCAGAACTTTTATATATTTGGGTTGAAAGAAAAATTACAACATCAGGAAAAAAATACCAGGCTTTCATATAATTTTAAATTATAGGTCACTGCCTGAAACATCTCTTAGATAATTTATTAAGACCTCTATAGTAGTGGTAGGGTCTGAGTCCAGACTTGAAACTAACCAACCGTTCTGCCTCTGCTCTCAAAAGGTACAAAGCAGTAAAAGGTGTTTGCATGGCACCTATTTTTTGGTCATCGGAGACCTAGCCCTTTTCAATCTCCTCATGAGACTGCTGTGGAGCTGGGAATGACCATTTAAGCATAGATTGCAAAGTGGAAGCCAGCAGCGAGGTCCACCAATGGCAATAGAAGTCTTGGACAGTCAAAGTATTCCTGGCCCCAGTGGTGGCTGGGAGACCACAGCCTGGAACAAGGGACCTCAAAGCCGAGGGAGGGCCAACATGAGTAAGGGATTCACAACAGCCAGCACTGGAGGCTACAGTAAGAGAAACAGCCTAAATTCAGTCTCAGGTGTCCCAGCTGAGCAGGGTATTCATTTGGAAGAGGACTCCATGCTCCAGGACCTGGTTATCTACATTGTAACTTCAGATAAATCTTGGTAAAAATTCTACACTGGATCTTGCTCAGCGACCAAAGTTCAGATCTCTCTTTTCACACAAAAATTACCAGGTTACAAGCATGCTATTTCCCTGTCCTAATGAATTTTGAGCTTTAAAGTGGTCCTTAACTGAGTGGGGAATGTTTCTCATAACAACTGTATGATTAGGATGCAGAAAGTGCAAGTTTGAAACTCCTCTGAGCAAGAAGCATGGGATATCTCTATCTTTCTGTTTGTACACTCCCACCATGGTCCCGAATGTCTCTCCTTCCCTCCTTCCTCCCTGCATGCTGTGAACTGGGCTGCTTGCCCAGCACAGCCCCCATAAGGCACCCACACCCATGGGAACAGGTAGCTGGGTTATGCTCACTGAACCACAGTGTGCTCAAAGCCAGTGTCCAGGGTTTTGTTTAGGTTCAGTCTGCTGTAATTTGCTCCAAATCATCTGCAAGTGCATATGAGGGTAGTGTGAGTGTGTTCTGCACAGGGCAGAAATAGGGGCAGCTGTGCAGGGTACCCAGCAACAGTCACGGTCATGGCACTGTGGGATGTATTCGTCCCTTAGATGCACCTGTGCAGGCTCCCATACAAAAAAATCTTGATGCTTTTATTTAGAAGGGCTTCTTTATCTGCTAAGACAACTCACCCTGCTACTTACCAAAACATAGTCACTTGGACTTTTGCCTAAGTGCAAGCACAGGCTGCCTCCCTGGAAATTCCCTTGCTCCTGAGGTAGCAGCTGACTCTCCCAAGGCCACTGGGATCCTTCATGGTTTCTTCACTCAGCCTCCCCCTCAGTCCCTGGCCAGATGAAATGTCAAAAGCAACCTTGGTTTTTTTTTTTGTTGTGGCTTCCTATGCAGCAGCAATCCATCACACATGGCTGGCTGCTGAGCTGCTTGCCTGGTAGCAGTGGTGGGAACAGACTCTAAGGCCAGGTCTGATCTCCAAACATTTGACTTTGGGGCTGTTTTCTGGGCTGTGGTGAGAAACCCATCTCTGGTAGCAAGACCCGATAGCGTTGACACAAGGGTCAATGATAAGATCCTCAGGCCTCTGTGCTCTTCCTTGTAATGCCTTTAATAAGAACAAAAGTAGGTTTCTCTGGCAGTTACATAGGCACTGGGAGATACTGTCAGCATCGTGTACTTATAACAGCTAGAAAAAGTGTTTATTTTGTTCATCTGAATATAAAGGCAACTCAAAAGTTTTCTGTCTTCCTTCAGAAATTAAATCCCTCAAGCTTCCAGTGGGATTTTGGAAAGAAATAGCTTTAGAAAACCAAAATAACAAAACCATTTAATATTAGATAAGGGATTACTAAAACCCACCAATTTTTAGTAATCCCACTTTATGCTCCTAATCTTCAAAATAATTTTTGTAAATAAGCTCAGGCTTCAATAAATCATGTATGTTATGCATTTCACCTTACTGTCATCTTCTGAAATGTATTTGTGTAGTCTGGGACAGTCCTCTGAATTCTCACAAGTTTGAAAAAAATAGTGTTTTGGAAGAAAATTCTTAATCTTGCTTCATTTTTATATCAAGTGCTCTCTACCATACACCCAACCTTTAAATGTTTCATTGTAGATGAGAATGAATCTTCAGACATGTGAATGTACATCTTTTCTTTTTGCATTCAACCTCCTCACCCATTTTCTCTTTCTCATATCCCTTCTGTGGAGAAAGGATAAGCTGCTACAAGAAAGGCAGCATGGACTGAGAAATGAACTCATAAACGTCTGTCAAATTTGAGCATCCACAGCTCTTTCAGGGAAAGGAAAAAACTCCCACTCTAGTTAAGGAAAAGGGCATAACACAGTGAAAGGAAATAGACTCTTCAAAGGGTTGGAGGGCATTTAATATACGGGAAACTCCCATATGAGGTTTTTTTTACTCATACATGAGTAAAATACTCAAAAATATCTTACTTCCTGTGTAATAAAACTGCTCAGAAGAATATAGAGGAGGTGCTGACATGCATTGCTGTTTTCCAGGGCAATGGATTGTCCCTTGCCTCAGCTGCTCTGACAACAGAACCTGCGACTGGCGAGAAATAACATGGCAGCCCCACGGCTGCCAATACTCTGTGCTGGCCAAGCCCGAGCTCCAGCGCTGCGTGGAGGGCAGAAGGGTATGTAACAGGCTTTACATTTTAATTCATTCTTATTTACCTGGATATTTTTAAGATTGATATGTGAGAAAAATCCCTTTTTATTATGATTAGAAAAATATTTGGGTGAAAAATTCACAGGGGTGAAAACCAACCATTGTCCATAATTTAGCCTCATATGGAGACACAGTTGTCTGCTGCCGTTTCACAGAGGATCTTAGGTCCCACCACTGGAGTTTCAAAATCTATGATATATGTGATTACCAGTCAGACCTGCAATGACTACACAAGGACAGCAAATGGAGGATGTATTTGCATTGTTGTCACAGTTTTGTCTCACATGCAAGTTGGTTTTCTTCTGCTGCATACCTAATGCATGGCATTGCTTGTGCACACTAATCTTACCAAGTCTTCTTGCACATTCTTTTCTTTTAGTGAAGCTTCTAAAGTGATTGCTTGGAAATACAAGGTCTCCTTAATAAGCATGCTATGACTGTTAAACTGTTGAGAGAGAGCTCTGATCTGAGGCTCAGGTACCTTACTGAGGATACAAGTATCCAGAAAGTAAGTAATTAACTGTTATAAAGCTCTTTAAAGTGTATTGCCTAGATAAGAAAGTAGTGACTAAAAGTGGCATTTTGATAAAATCCAAGAGCATTTCTATATAGACAAATACAAAAATAATAGTCTTTCAATTAACATTTCCTCTTTCATTTCTGATAAATTTCTTGCCCTGCACAGAGTAATTTATTGACATTTTGCTTTATTTCTGCCTGTGGTTTTCTCTGTTACTATAGAGCTGAATGTTACCCCTAGAATATTTTTCTAAAAAAATACTGCTTTTTATGACAGAGGAGAAGCTTAATTTGCTCTTCATGTACAAAACAAGCTCTTTTGGATTGACCACAGAAAAAAATATTCAAGAATTTGATTTCTTTGCTTTGGTCTTTGATTTCCATGGACATCAGACTGCTTTGACAAGCAGCCACCCTTTGGTCAGGCAATTGAAGGACAGCAGGGAAACAATATGCCCCTATGAAAGTGGATTGCCAGGGTATTGCTGAGAGGATTTGCTGACATTTCCACATCCTGAATCTGACCACTCACATTCACGAATGTCAAAACCAGCATTTTTAAAGGGTCCATGAAAACCGAGTGTATGAAATGAGTGAAGCTTAATTTCTGAATTCAAATCCATGATGTTCTAACTCTGGTTACTGATCTATTCTAGTGTCAGATGAGAACCAGATTCTATGTGAGCTACATTAACACTTTAAAAGAAAAATCTCTGTAAAATTAATAGCACTTGTGTCCCATTCTGCGTCTTTTACGGAAGTCTCCTGACATTGTCTGATAACCTTTGCTGCTCTGTAGAAATCTGCTGAATTACCCCTGTTACCTTTGCACAGATGTCCATTTAACTGGTTTATTCTTTGAAAGTCATCACTCTAAAGCATGCTCCCCTTTTGGTATATTTTTCCTATCTCTTTCCCTCAGATGTTGTTTTTGTCATAACTTTGTAGTGATTTTAATTTTGTGTGGCATTTTGCAATAGCATTTTTGCTTCTTTTACCAAATAAATAAATGTAGAGCCTGGATCAACTCCTTCGTGTCAATACAACTTAACAACTAAGAGACTTTCTTCATACTAAAATCAGATGTATAAAAATGGTTTCCTTCTTGGCTGATAAGATCCTGATTCTGCCTTTGATAAATCAAACTTTGAATTACTTTACACTGCCCAAGTGATGTAGTATAAAAAGAATTTTTTTTTCATTTACTCTCCGAAAAAGGCTTTTGTCTGTGTTATTTAGGTTTAAGCAATCTGGACCTTTTATAAAGGAGCTGTTGAAAAGCAGGAAGATACAATTCTTGTGAACAAATACATGTCTATTTCAAAAGAGATTTTGATAACCATCTATAAATATTTATATTTCCTCAATAATGATTTTAGTTTTGATTTACTATATACCTTGTCTCTAAGTACTACAGAGATCACTGACATCTCACACTGAAGATACCATAGTTTCCGTAATGAAATAAGCAAAAGGTTTCAATGCTGGAAACAAAAGCAGATGTCAAAAAAAGCATGAGTGCCAAATTTTCATTAGCAAAAGTCATCAGCACAAGTGAGGACATTGAGGTGACCTGGAATGCTGTTTGATTTACACTGTTGTTTGCTGAAGTTCACTAAGAACACAACTCATTCATGTGTCCATTCAAAATGGGCTCAGCTAACCTGGGTGCCTCTCTATTCAGGGGTTTTGAGTATTTGGCTTGTGTAACTTTGGTCTCTTAAATCTTGTGTAACTTTGGTCTCTTAAATCTTTGGATTTTGGAGTTCAAAATGCTTTACAAGGGACATATTTGCTGTTGACATGGACAGAGGAATTGAATGCACCCTCAGCAAGTTTGCTGACAACTGTGACAAGTTGACTTGCTGAAGGGATGCCATCCAGAGGGACCTTGACAGGCTTGAAAGGTGGACCTCTGAACCTCATGAAGTTCAACAAGGCAAGTGCAAAGTCCTGCACCTGTGTCAGGGCAATCCCAATCACAAATACAGGCTGGGCAGAGAATGGTCTGAAAGCAGCCCTGGTGAGAAGGACTTGGAGGTGTTTGTGGACAAGAAGCTCACCATGACCCGGCAGTGTACACTCACGGCACAGAAAGCCAACCACACCTTGGGCTGCATCAGAAGCAGTGTGGGCAGCAGGCTGAAGGAAGTGATTTTCTCCCTTTGCTCTGGTGAGACTCTGCCTGGAATACTGTGTCCAGGTCTGGGGTCCTCAGCAAAAGAAAAGTGCTGACTGTTGGACTGAATCCAGAGGAGGGCCTGTGAGTGGTCAGTGGGCTGGGGCACCTCTCCTATGAAGACAGGCCCGAGAGGCTGTTTAGTCTGGGGTAGAGAAGGCCCTAGGAACACCTTAAAGCAGCCTTCCAGTATCTGAGGGAGGTCTACGAGAAAGATCAAGAGGGACTTTTTACAACAGCATGCAGTGATAGGACAAGGGGGAATGGCCTGAAAGAGGGCAGGTTTAGATATTAGGAAGAAATCTTTAAGGATTGCAAAGGTCTGGCAGAGGTTGCCCAGAGAAGTTGTGGACTTGCCATCCTTAGAGGTCTTCAAGACCAGGCTGGATGGGGCTCTGAGCAACCTGGACTAGTGGAAGTTTCCCTGCCCATGTCAGGGGGTTGGAACCCAGTGATCTTTAAGGTCCCTTCCAACCCAAACCATTCCATGATTCTATGATCATGCTAAAACATACACAGCATAAGTCTGTGATTACATCTTTTAATTTAAATAGGAGGTGTTAATCTCCATACCATTGTCAGATTTCAACTTTGGTAGCTGGAGGCTGTTTTCATGTGCTTCTCTATTAGTTTTATACAGGGAAAAAAAAGGATGAAAAAAGCCTACTTATCTTTCCACTTTTAATGAATGTGAAGGGAAACATGCAGCAATTAACCAGTGCTGTGCTGTGTCCCTGATTTGTGTTCACTTCAGCAAGGGATGAATTAAGATTTAGAGGGAATGCTCTTTTTGACTGAAATGCAGCACATGGAAGACAAACTGTGTTTCTAAGTGCAATCCTTCTATTTTTCTCATGTTTTATAGAACAATGGCAAAGTGCAGCAGATATCTCTTGTTATTAATTCCTTGTATTCATTTGTCAGTGTTTCTGAAATATATTTATGGTCACCCAAACAGAGCACTTCTTTCCTACCTGCATCATAATTAAGCCTTCAAAAATGCTTTCTAATTTGCTTTCTAACTCCAGGCTGCTTTTATTTCCTATATTAAAATTGATTTGTTTTCCAAAGTTCATCTGTAAAATTACAATCTTTCTCTATAACAGGAATCCATTTCCCTGGCTGAATTCCCTTGAGATTGATTTCACATCATCATTAACTGCTATTTTAGTTTGTGTGCATATAAAACTGTTTGAACTAAGTTGTTTCTGTGTGTTGTGGTTTAACCTGGCAGGCAGCTGAGCACCACACAGCCGTTCGCTCTCTTGCTCACAGAGATGAGAGAGAGAATCAGAAAATAGGTAAAATTTGTGGGTTCCTAAAAAGACAGTTTATTAGAATGGAAGAGGAAGGGAAAATAGTAAAAATAATAATAGTAAGAAGTGTAAGTATACAAAGGAAGTAATGCACAATGCAATTTCTCAACACCCACTGACTGATGCCCATCTCATCCCAGAGCAACAGCTGCTGCTCCCCAATCAGTTTCCCCCAATTTTATCATTTAGCATGATGCCATATGGTTTGGAATATCCCTTTGGCCAGTTGTGGTCAGCTGTCCTGGCTGTGTCCACTCACAGCTTCTTGTGCCATCATCCTTTCTGGCAGGGAGGAATGAGAAGCTGTAAAGTCCTTGACTTAGTGTAAGTGCTGCTCAGCAACAACGAAACCATCAGTGAGTTACTGATATTACTCTTATCCTGAATCCAAACCACAGCACTGTACCAGCTACTAGGAAGAAAATTAATTCTATCCCACCCAAAACCAGGACACTTGGCTTCATAAAAACATAAGACCACCTGTAGTGAAACAATAACACTCAAGTTGGTGGAGACAGGAGAGGCCTTATTTTGCTTTGTGACGTGTTAGCAAGAATGGTCAGTCATATGTTTGTGTTTCATACATAGTAAACAGGAGAATTTTGAAGTGCTGAGGTTAAGGTTGTTCTGGCTGAGGAGATTTTCTTTCAGTCCACTTTTAATATCAGCAATCTTTTTTCTCCTCCCCTTTAAACTCTAAGGGAAATGAGATGCAGACTGTCTCATTCTTAGGGCTTTCCAAATACATATGTCCTAATTGAATCAAATAAATTTTTCATCATAATAAAATATTATATCTCTGTTTTCTTGGCTCAACAAAATTCTCTGTAGCTGTGATTAATGACTTTTTGCTATAAGACATATACAGATGTATTAAGACAATGCTTTGATTTTTGTACAAGATTGATTTTGTACTTTTAAAAATGGGTAAAGGAAAAAGGGTTCTAACAGGTTATTATTTATCCAATTAGCAGTATATAGAAAGTTGGCCTCAATAGCAAGAAGGATATATATTTTGCTTATCATTTAGAAATACTAACCAGAGTTTATTCTTGTAATAAAGTACCATTGAGTCATGTGTAATTAAGAACAGGAAATATTAAAAGGCAATATTTGCTGAAGTACTTAAAATTCAGCTGTTAAAACAGGAATTTTAACTTATAATTTCTTAATAATATTTTGGAGCTAAGTAGTGTTTTGAACTTACAGGTGTTTAAATTTCCCAAGTGTGGTTAATTTTTAATGATAGGTCTTGTTAAGAAGTGAATTCCACTATGCTTACACAATCTTTCAAAGCCTTTAAGCTATAATGGAATTTTTCACGCAAAATATTTGCAACAGAAGACAGTGAAAACATCTGTCTGTGTGGAAGTGTTGTTCTTTGTCTGGTAAAATTATAACCTTGTGTTTGTCTGATCGTTTAGTCATCCTGCAGCTGAATGCCCCATCAACTTGAACAGTACATGACTAAGTCTTGTGCCAGACTTCTAAAAAAAAAAATGAGATATGGCTTACTCTACACACCTAAGCCATCATGTTCCTCATTATTATCACAGAGATAAATACAGAATCATCCCTGGAGCCTTTTGTTCAAATCATATTAAATACTACATGGCACATGCAACCACAATGAGTTCATCTAATTGTATAGAAATAAATGTGGCTGTAGTTACCATGCATTCAATTACATTGAAAGATTATTTTAATTCATCAGAACTCTTGGGTTAGTTGAAGGATGTAAGTTTTTTTCCTGGGGCTAAACACCAGTTATTTTAACCTTTAAGTCCTCCGAGCATTTGCTGAAAATGAAGCTGACTTGCAAAAGGTGGACTTTGAAAGATGCTTTCTGATGGCTTGCATACAACAACAAAATGTGTTTGGCCAGCTCTGCACAAGGGCAGTTGGAACAGAGGGTAGGATACTTACAGGTACCTAGAGATATCCTCTTCCTCTGCTTTGATTTTTTTTTTTCTTTCAAAGACAAGAAAAAGAAGAATTTGGGTTTTTTTCCCAGGATTTACACGTCTCACATCATGGTTGAACCAATGGTTTGAAGCAGATTGTTGGATGCAGACAAAATCTTAGTGAATGGATTCAGAGCCTGTGTCCAGATGTGCTGATGATGTGCTTAGCATCCACCAGCCAGTTTAGATTGGGGTGTGTGTATATGTTTTGCTCTAATTTTGACATAGCAAAAAAATGGGAAAGAGATCTTAATCTTTGGTGCTCTGCAGTGTTTGAGACTTTGGAAATGTTTGCATGACTCCTCATACTTAAATTGTGCTAGTGAATGCACAGTGTTAAAATAAAAAACATCTGTGCATTTTGTTCATTGGCATTGGCCATGGTTCTTTTCTCCTTTTTTTCCCATGGAAGTTGTTGTCCTCCTATTTGAAATTGGTAGTAGATGAGATTAGATCAAATACAGTTAGGAGAAAACAGCTTTGAGAATTCTAGTCATACCAGAATGAGATAAAAATGTCCCATCTGCCAAATTAGTGTAATTAATAGCTAAATATGCTCATTTGCAATTCTCATGTGCTGTGATAACAAAATGGTGTCATATGTTACTGGAAGAGAAGTGGTCTGTATGTTCTACCAACTGCTGTATGTGTGTAACTTGGTAGGGCCTGTTTGTTATTCTGCTAATGATGTGCTGGGTTTTTACAGAAGTGTTCTCACCCACATTACACGCCAATGATGTCCTTGCCTGTGAATATCTGAGAACTGCTTTTTAAATAGATATGCATCAAGATACGGCAGCAATGGGCTTATGAAATGGAGATTAAAGCGACATGGATATAGACAGGCCAGAGAGATGAAAAGATTTTGCAACCTAAAAGAAATGTTGCTCAAAACCTGAAGTTAACCTACTTTAAAATTAGGATATATTCTAAGCATGGACTGTCTTCCTAATTGTAAATAATTTTATGCATATATGTGTCTGTCAGAGAGGGAAAGAGAGAATATCCAACCAGTCCTTCCATGGATCCACGAATCCTTGATTTGTGTGAGTCATGTTATGCTTGATTTAAAGAGGTTTCTTTTGACATGATGTGAAAAGCTGGAAACCCCCTTGCGTGTGAGAGAAATGCTTATGCAATACAAACATCAACAGCAGCTGTTTAAGAATTTCCTCTATGAAGCAGCTTTGAGAGGTCTGGGATGTGACTTAGAAGAGCCTCTATGAGCTCAGTGCTGGTTTTAATCTGTTTGCTACCATACATAATCTATCAAGAACTTCCCTGCAGCCCACAACAGGCAAGACATAGGAAGTTGAAGGCATTGTCATGCCCATTCGTGGCCCTAACATCAGCTGAGGGTATGCTCTTCTGAAATTGCTTCTCTTCTGTGGAAAGTATCATTGGTACACTGATGTGGCTTATTTTTAATCACAATAGGTTAATAGAGGGAAGTGGAATCAATTTTCAAAACTGTGACATTTCTGAAGGGAATAGATAAAGAGATAAATGAGTTAGATGACTGTAGTCCAAAATGCCTCTACCACACAAAATCTCTAAAAAAACCTTTGGAAATATATCCTTAAACATGTCATCTTGTGCAGTCTGAATTTTATTTGAATAATCAAATATTCAAGGTGGAAGTGGTAAAACATCAAACTCCAAATCAAATTAAGAAATGAAACAACCAAATCCCAGTTTACAGGATGCAAACTACCCTGAGTGCCAGAGGAGGTAGGAGAAGCTGGGTATTTCTGTGCAGAGAACAGGGCTGTTTGGGGTTTCATAATCTCAGTTTTACATTTTTGCTCCTGTGGATGTCTGGCTCAGGTGATTGGAGTAATTGATTCTGCACACAATTTCATTGGCAAACCCCAGTGAACTGGGTTTTCCTACTCTTTGGACTTGTCTTCTATTACCTGCTTCATCAGAAGGAAATGCTAGTCCTATCCCCTCAAAATAGGGCAATAGCATTAAAAAAAATCCCACAACATTTTAAAGTTCTGTAGTCTCCCCATACAGAGATGTCTGTTTTTTCAGAGGAATCTACAGAATGAGTAGGAGCAAATTTGACCTCTTTATTCATTTCCAATTTCAGGGTAGCCCAGCAGAGACTGCTATACTTAGAGTATTTCTGTCATCCTGGCAGGATTTCTAATTCCTTTCAGGCCATGGTGCTTCCTGGTGGTCACCTCACACACAACAGGACTCTATTCAGATTATCCTCCACCCAAATAAATCCCTTTTCTTTCCCCTCTGAAAGTGTAGAAAGGCCATCTCTCTACAAAAAAAGCAGCAGCTGCATCCTTCATGTGTGTTTGTTTGTGTATGTGTGTGTGTGTTACTTTGGTGTAAATTCTAATGAATCCCATTTATGGAAGACAAATACATGCTGTGTAGAAACAAACCACATGAAAGACTGAAGGAAAAAAAGCAGGAAGCTGCAAGCAATCATGACAGCAAGTGTGTACAAGCAATTGTATGTAAATATAAGCTTAAGCAGAAGAAATTACCACCAAGGATGAAAAATGCAGGGCTAATTTTGCAGCTGTAGCCATCTAGAACCTGTACTTTTTGTCTTCAAAATACGTAATACTGCTTTTTATTAATCAAATGACACAGATTTTGCTAAAGGAGAAATTTAATATTAAGATGTCAGGGTACTGGCAGTTCACAAAGATATTTATGGAACATGATGAGAAGCATTTGAAAGCCTCCCAGTTAGCCATATTATTTTCTTAGCTTTGGTTTCTGGATTGTACAACTTCTAAGTCATATCTTTTTTCCATCTGAAGATTCTTTTTATAGGTGACTCAACTAACAGAGGGATGATGTATTATCTAATAGAAAGAGTGAATAAGACTCTTCAGGAATGGCAGAAGACTCATGATGTTAAATGTTATCACAATATCAATGAGGGGAAAACATTTATTAGTTATTCCTACTACCCCCAGTTCTGGATGAATGCAAACCAGAGACCGACTTTTGAAAAAGCACTAGAACAGCTGCTGCAGAGGTACTGTAAAAACTCTGTATCTCCCTTGTCTGTAATATCATTCTATTCACAAATGTGTTTAACACATTTTACAATTAAAATCAGTAAACAATAAAACATAACGTGCACAGACCATATTTTGTGGTTAAAAAATAGCTGAAAATTACATCAGGCCTCTGATCAGGGTGCCAGATACAGTTCAGTGAAATGCAAAGCAATGTAGATAAAATGTTTGCCATCTGTTTAAAGCAACATGTGTTGTTTTTCTTTTCTGGGTTTCAGATCACGTCCCCTGGAGAACACAGACCAGACCGTATTAATTGTAGGTGGTGTTCAGTGGCTTAATTCCAATCACCTGCAAATTATCCAAAAGGTGTTGAACAGGTAATGTTATGTACTTGGTTTTTTTCCAAATTTTTGGTCTGATAAATTATGAAAAACAAAAAATTTTAAGTACAAACCTTTAATTTGTTTTTTCTCATAGGCATGTACTTAAATGACTTTTAGAAAAAAGTAAAACATGAATTGTCTTTTGATGTGTCTGTTAAATAAAAAGTGTGTCCTTGTTCTTCTTTTCAATTTGCAAAACAGGGAAAATTTATCAAATATCCTGGTAATTGTCAAATCCATAGGGATGGGCTTTCACCTTCCAGTGGATGGAATCCATTCTCTATCACAGGTAAGCTACAGAATGTTTTGAGTGCATTTTCATGGAAGACTTGTCATTTCAGCATTACTTTTGCTGTCTGGTCAAAATATGTTACAACCTCTGCTGAGCACATTTTAAGTGGATCAAGGAAGATTAATGTTTGTATTTGCTCATACTGCTTACTAATATGGACAGATTCAAACCAATTTCCTTATTTCATGGATTCTGCTGCAGTCAGAGAGACATTTGAGTTGCCATACTTGGTCAGCTGTCCCAAGAACCAGAAGAAGCTCCAGTATTAGTCCTGCTGCCAGAATTGAGAGATCATGCTGGGGGATAAGCAGATTGCTCCTCGTACCACACTGCGCATAGGCCCTCCCCAGGCTTCCTCCATGGTTACTGCTGGATCTGATTCACTGGTCTGGCTTGCACAACTCAATAAATCTATCTTAAACCACCTATGAAGCCAGAACATTACAGAGCAGCTGGAATGCACCAATGACTCCAGCCTGTTATTTGCATGTTAATCGGACGTTACAGTCGGTTTAAATCATATCCAAGACTCTCAGAGTAACAAATGTGCTTATTTCAATGCGCTGTATAACTCACTCAATTCACTATTTTTATTTACAATTTGGACAGTGATTGTCTGTTGAACCCACATAAAATGGATGGATGAGAAGCACTGGAAGGCAGAACGGAATAAGTGATGCCTACCAGTGCTGTGTGTCATGCTCCAGCTATTCGCAGGTGTTGAAAAGAGAAAATTATTGCCTTCCCCAGAGTACGCACAGCACTCCTTGTGCGCCGGGGACTGGCGCCCACGTCTTCTTGCAACCATAACACACTGCTGTATTCAGCATGTGGCTTTCTACTGCTCTCACCCTTCTCTTTGCTACACAGACGGCCCTGTCTGACTTTGCCCATTCTTTCCAGTTAGTACTGCCTATCTACCTTGTCTCTACTGAATGTCTTCTTATTGATTCAAACCATTTTCTTAATTTATCTGGATGACCTAAATAGAATAAATTAAGGAAATTGTGGTCATCAACATGAAGAAACATTTTCATAGCTCCTGTCATAGTTTTCAGCAAAGTTCAGTCCTAGGATAAAGAACTTCAATCCAGGGTACATGAGTCAAGGATGAAATATTAAAGGTTTCCCAGGACTACCTTTTTCTTATTCAATAAATTTACTAAACTCCAGAAATTAACTACAGTGCATAACCAACAATCTTTTTTCTTCCAGTATTGGAATCATATGCCAAATTACCCATGTGGTTTGAATGCTCTAGGCCTCAGGATTACCCCAGCTACTCTCAAAGGCCTTTTGTCTGCCATGTTGAATCCACTGCCTTGTCAACTTTATGGCTAACTTTTTTCTATTCTTGGTCTTCCTGAAGTATATTCAAAACCAATAATCTGTTCTTCAGTATAACCATATTTAAGAAACCCATGGCCCTATACTCCCTTTTAAGCAACTGCTTCAATAATACTGATTTCGAAGCTGAATTTTTCTTTAAAGGAGCACTTTCACCATTTGTTGCAGACAACTTTATAATTGGAATTTTTTTCTGGATTATACCTCATATTAGATAAGTACAGGTTAAAAACCATTACCCAGGAATTATATTTTAAACAATCATGAAATCTTCCTATAAAGGAAGCTGCATATCTACTGGGAAGTAATTATAATTTCTGAAAAAACCCTACATCAGTCTTGGAGTAGTAGCTGTTTTCAAGAGTGAATTTATAGTAATTCATGTCTGTAGTATAACATAATTGCTTATTCAAAATGCAGTTTTTCTGTTTATTTACATAACACAATAACCTTTGAACAGTCTTTCTGACAAAACATTACAACATTTTATCTGGAATGCAGGCAGAAGTGCAAAACTTGTGGAATGAAAATTTGATTATTCTGGATACAGCAAAAAATTTGGGCTATGAAGTGGTCGACACCTTTGTCATCACCATGGGACGTTACAAAGAATTCCTGCAAGGGAAGTGTGGCTGCCATTTCCATGAGGTAATGGTTTACACTTGTATCATTCCCAGGTATTTAAGAAATTCTGACTGTCAGATCTTAGAAGTAAAAAGGCATGCGGTGAGGTTAGCATCTGTCACTCAGAGTTAGGCCTGAATACAAATTGTGGGGAAAGCAGTTTGCACAGTGGCACTTATGCCTCACTGCTCAGAGTGCAAGGCCACCGAAGGACATGCTGAACTGATGGTCTCTGATTCCTTGAAATAAAATAAACATGCCCTTCTGCAAAGGTAACTCATGTAAAAGGATGCTGCACAGTTTCCAGGTTCTTATATTATTTATTAAGTGTTATGTATCTCTGCTGCTTCTTCATTGACTCAGTTTCTCTTCTTACTCAGTCTCACAGGTTTTTGACTGATGCCTTCCTAACTGAGCAGCTCAGCACACTCACATCGAACCATAAGTACAATTAAAATGGAGCTTAAAATTGAAGGACCAATCTTACTGCTATATATCTGTTTTCCTATAGCTAGGAAAAAATAATCTGGAATAATTACGGTAATCCACTCCACAAACAGAAGTGTAAATTGCCATCACACCCATAGTCCTGCATTCTTAACTAAAATCTATAGAATTTTTTTAGGAGTGTTATCAGACTCATGTGAGAGCAGGTGCCATGCGTCAACTTCACAGCTGGTTTCCACCTCAGGCTCCACAGCAGCTCACGTGTTTTCAGGCCAGTGCCATGGCCTCTATCCTGCTTTGGGGCCAACATCAGCAGGCGTGATTAGTTAACCAGTCCTTTAATCTGCTCTGCTCAATACTTGAGAGGCACAAACACAGCTCAGTCTGAATAAAGCTGGAAAAGAAGAAGTAAGTCACAGAGTAGATATTTATGTGATTGATAAATAGTCCCATGGAGCAAATGCCTCCCTTCATTTTACCCAGACAGCTGTATTGACCCTTTTTTATCTAGAACCCAGATTTTGGTGTTTTTGTAAGTCGTTGCTGATGTTTGAAATTTCCACAGATCTTACGAATGAAACAGAGAGCTTCAAAATTGAATTTTTCAAATGCTTTTTATGGAACTGGGTGGAAATACAGCAGGGCGTGATCAGTCATCAGCATTTTTCATGCACTTCTCCATCGTTTTGTATGAGATCATGTGCAGATTTGGTCTTGCTTCTCTGCCCAAGGAACATCAACAGAGTATGTGTTTCTGGGGAGGATCGGGGGAGAATTTGGCTCACAGAGCTTTTATTAATGAGGCTTGAGAGATCATTGTGCCTGAAAGAGCTATAGATATGCCCAGTAGAATCCATCATGCACCAAAAACCAGACTTGATCCTTCAGGAAGGCAAAAAGAAAGTCCTTGAGTTCTTTTGATACTTCATTAGTTTTAGTGGTTTTGTCATCAGCTTATTTCTGTATCCTGGCAAGTGGAGTTTCATTAGGTGCTGTAGCAGTTTGCACCAGGAAAATGGCATTTTTCCCCCAAGGGCAGAGCCAAGAACACTGTGTAAAACCCCTGCACTTTTCATGTTTTCTGAAACCAGATGAGACAGATTAAATCTTGTGCTTTGTACTTTCACTTTCTTTCTCTTAAAAACTGACATTCCCAAAGTCTCAGAAGATGGCACCCCTCTGTAAATGCCATCTGAGCTAAAGCATGCCTGTGCAGGAATGGAGGGCTGGACATTCTGTGCAGTCAGAAAACAAGAACAGAAATGCCTTCAGCAGTTCTCATTTAGTTCCTACCAGATGGCTGAAGAGAAAGTTAATTCCCCTGAATGGTCTGAAAAATTGAGTTCCCACCAACCCATTTCAGAAGGTCTCAGGTGACCCTGATAGCATAGAAATCTCCGTCTCTGTAGACTCTACAACCTTTGCTCAGTTTTCTAAGGGATCTGGACTTTCAAAGGGATTATACTAAGCTGGGACAAAATATCTTTTATAACCCTGGCACTTAACTGCCCAAACATATTTCTGGTTCTATACACACATGAAAACTTGATTTTTTTATTTACCTCATTCTTTGAAAATGCTGATGGAGATTGGTCAGCACTATATTTTTTATATATATATTTTTAAATTCAGATTTATTTCCTATTTTAATGGCAGTGAAATCATACTCACAACATAGAAATTAGCAACCTTGGGATTTTTGTATCTTAATCAGTGGCTGACTGCTGGGCAAACATTAGATTGCATTCCTGGGAGATTATGCCTAACAGGAAAGCATTTGGGGGGATTGGTTCAAGGTGGCATCATTTTGAAATAGTTGTAAGATCTAAGGCACTAATTAAGAAAAATGAACGTACAATAATTGCATAAAAACAAATAATAGCCCTTGGCTTTGCTGTATGAAATTGATCAGAGGATATATTAATTTTCTACATGGATAATTCCTGGTCTGTTTTCAGTTCAGCAAGCTCCCTCATAGCCTCTCTGCTCAGTCTTTCAAGCCGTTGCAGATGTTATTTCTTCACTCACATTTAATTTCATACAATTTATTCCATTTATTATGAGCTTCACTGCATATGAACTTTGATTCTGACTGTTCAGTGACGGTAAATATACAATATACCTTTAAAAGCTAGTATGCTTCTGCATAAATATGTGCATCAGTAAATGAAGTCTGCATTTTCAAATGTCTGCTGTGATCAGCAGGAAAACTGATGGGCATCAGAGCTATCAAGTCAGCATATATATACTATTTTCAAAATAAGTTAAGCACCTTTTCTGCTTTCTCTGGGTTTGCCACTGCCTGGGCTGAGGTCTTCTGTCCTGCGTATGTGCAAGGTTCTAAAATTTTGTCTCTCTCAAATGTGCTTCATTATTCATCAGTGATTGGGTATTCACTGAAACAAGACCTTCAGCATTTCACAGGAGATCACCACCATGCCCCCCCCTCCCCCACTTATTGAGCTCCTGACAGCCAAACCTTTCACTTTCTCACTTGTTCATCCCTCGAGCGTGGTTTTATTCCATACAAGTTGAACACAATAATCCCAGAGCTTTATACATATTTCAGGGGCCAAGGTGGAGCATTCTTTGGCACTAAATTACTGAATCATGTGGTTATTACCAGTGTGGTGTCCTGGGAAGGGGGATGTTAAATTGCACTGTAACTCCCTTTTTGAAGAAACACGGCACAAGAGGGTTTTGATCTTAACAAGGGGCTGGGCCAGGTGTGCATCAGGACCTCAGAGTGAGGCATTCTCACTGGGCTCATAGCTGAGATGCGTTATGTGTGCCCCAAGTGCTTGGTATCAGAGCAAGATTTAAACCTTTCTGCAATTTGAAGCAGTCATGAGTTTGTTTTTTCTCATACTAAAAAGGTACAGACAAGCTGTTGAGTGTGAATTTTATTGTTTAGATAAATTGTCTCTCGTGAAGAGAACTGAGTCTAATACACAAAAGCATTACAGAGTTAAGCAACTGAGTATAATGGGCCTATGCTTTAGATTTCAAAACTTAAGATCGTGCACTTTAGTTTGTAACATAACAAGTTGGCCATTAAAATACTGTTTATGAGCAACTTGCCCCTCAAGGTAAGAGTGTCAGGACCTGCGTTATGGACAACTGCCTCAGCATTTCTGCACACACAGCTGTGTATCTGTCTTTCTAGGTGCAAGCAGAAAGCACTCACATATGTCATTTCTTTTGCAGGTGGTGAAATCCAATCCCTCTGAAGAAAGGCCACACATAACAATGACGTTATCGAGGCACTATACACTGGGGAAGTATTTCGGCAGTCAAAGCAAACCATCACAACTGCAGGAGCATGCAACAAATTCTCGGTCCCCGTATCATGTCCGAGGTCCAATAAATCAAGTTTATTCTGAAATCCTTCTCAGCAGGCTCTGTGCAAGTAAGAGGGAGTTTGTCAGCACATAGCCTGTCTTGGATATAGCAGGAAGACTGAAGAAGTGCCACTGCCTGAGTGACAATTGAAGGATGGATTTATGATATGCTTCCTTGATTGATTGCACACACACAAAGCGAGTTTGGGACGTGGTATTTTTCCAAAAACCTTATGAAATTAAGATATGCCCTGGTGACTCTGTTGTGTGAAAATGGAAGATGGAGAGTTGCAAAGGAAAGAAGAGGGGAAGTTACTTGAACTGTTGCCAAAGACTAGAACAGCTGTAGTTCAAGCAAGTGTGTATTATTGATAGTAAAAAGAGACCTATATATTCACTTGAACATATGGAAAGGGCTGGTTTAGGTCTTCAGCACTATCTAGTTTTCTATTTACAGAGACACTGTAATATTTGAATGTATTTAGAAACTGACTACATTCCATTTTAAAGAGTTTTATTTTATTTGGACAGGTTTCTCTTCCGTATCAAACCTTTTCTGTTTAGACACTTGGTTTATAGAATCTGAAAATGTCTATTAGCATTTTACTGCTGACACTGAGTTTTGAACTCTAGAGTTTTTACTGAAAACATATCTCTTCTTTGTATCTTAGATGGAACAGGTATCTACTCTATTTTTTTGCATGTTCTGAAGATAATAGGGAGATAGGTTACCTACACGTGAGACTGATTGTAAGTGTCTCAATGTAATATGTAAATATAGTGAATTTGTTAACGTAACTTTATTTATGGTCCCAGTTTAGGAGAGTGCCCATATGCAGGAAGAATGCTTAGGTAGGTGCTTCAGTGTCTACCTTGGCCTGTAAGCCAAGAAAGTGTTCTTCCCACATGGAAGTGCCATTTCTGTCATGATTTTTTAATAAAATACTTGCCAGTGTGTGAAGCCAGTACCGCAAACATAAGAAACCCCCCCCTTGCAAGCACACATAAGAATTTCAGGATCTGGTAATTAATCTGTCATAGGAAGTGTGTGATGTGATGGCAGCAGAATATGCTGCCATCATCTCTTGCTTGGCAGGGACAAGACCTTTTCTGAATGCCAGTTTCAGTTCAAACCATCTCTGAGCTGCAGTTTCCTGCTGCAGCCCAGCTACATCCGCAGGGTTTGCAGGCCCTCTGTGGGTGACACCCCAGGGAGAGGCTGTGTGTTGGTCCCCTGCCCCACTGCTGCCACTCATTCACTGCTGTTGGTGCCCAGCGGGAAACCATGCACAGTCTGGGATTAGCAGCTGGGTGACAGGTTAGTGGCAACCCATAAGACTGTTGTCCCTACAGATTATCCAGTTACGGGCTTTTATTCATCCAGTCATGCAGGCAATCAAGGCCACTCTCTCTAACCATGTGTTAGAGAAGGGAGTTTTAACCAGGCAAGTGCAAGTCTAAAAAAGGATCTGCTGAGCTCTGTGTCATGCTTCCCTGTCACAATTTTACATACAATCCTCCACTAGCTTCCACTTTAGTAAAGGAAGGCACAAACAATGTCAGGGGATAAACAAATTATAGCAGGGGACTAATCATCATCTTATTTGCCTTGGTAGCGCACAGAGAGGCTATCCTATATAGAAGTCAGGCTAGCAATTAATGACACAACATTTAGTAGCCTTAAACTCAACAGTCTGTATGCCCAGCTATAGTTTTGTGAATTTGTGCTCCTTCAGGTAAGATAAGTAAAGATATAATAGGAAATTGTCATGCAACATGGAGCTTGGCATCCTAGGTGATAAAGAGTATCCTCCAAAATAGGATCTGGCATACCTAATTTAAGACACCTTTCACTATATTGAAAAAGCTCCTAATTTAGACAATGACTTAAAATTAGTGAGATGGTATGATTATCTCTGTTTCTGTTTAGTATGCTGCTGATTGCTTACAGCAAGTATTCCCAAATTTCAGTGTAAGGTTTTCCCTGGCATGGAGATCTACATGAAAGATGGGTCAGAAGCTGTGCACAAGTACTGAAAATACCAGCATTTGGTTTTGAGCAATATGATTATCTAAAGAATAGAATTGTATGCAAATGATATAATATATTCTTTTGGGTCTGGAAATTCAGGGCTACAGAACCGTAAAACTGAAGGATAGAAAATCATCATTAATATTAGTAGATGCAAAATACAGCCAGATGTCTTTGGTATTAAGATGATCGATGAGAGGTGTATTACAGTTCTGTTTTTGATAGGATTTTTTTTGTAGCTCATTTAAATCCACATGCTGTTACTGTTATTGTTCTGTACACAAATTTTTTAAGGCATTAATTGGGTTTTTATGTTTGTATTTTTTAGCCTAAACCTATTGCTGAAGTATCAACTTAGTGATGAAAAGGAAAGAGCTGACTTTGTTACACTGTAGTAGATATCAGTGAATGTGCAATTCATCAGTTCTGGTTTCACCACAAAATGGTTTACATGTGCTGTACACCCAGATGTCTTAATATTTTCCAAATATGAATATATTTCAAATGTATTAAGTGTATATTTTCCTGTGTGTTTTCTATTTTTTATGTGTCTATGTACATTAATGTGTCTGTACAAAGTCATTGGTACAATTTGAAAATTGACCTTTATTTAAAGGAGTTCTTTGAATAAGCTTTTTCCAACACTATGTATGATCCACATAGTCTTAGGAATGAACGAAGGATACTAAGCTGCATTTTTGTTATTTAACTTTAGAATATATCTAGTGTCTCTAGGTATGTGAAAGGTGAGATTGACACGCAAGGTTTGCTTGCTCATATGCATTACAATTTATGGAATAAGACAATAAAAGAATTACTGTGTTTTAATTCTGGTGAGAGCACATGTGTTGCTATCTGCAGTTTACTACAGAATTATTGTATCTGCTGTGACATTTTGCCTGAATAAACATTAAAGTGTTCCTATAGTCCATATAATTACCTTAGTCCCATTACTTACCATTAGAATAGCAAAAGACTGAGCTGTCGAGTTCCACCTCCTAATACAGATGTGAGTGGCCTTGGAATTAGTGGTAGGATTGAAATACTCAGAGTGAGGAACAAGTACTCTGAGAAGTGGAGTTTCCTGCTCGATGTCTGCCCAGCAGCACGTGGAGCTTTGAACAGAACTACAGTATACTTTAAGCTACAGGTAGAGAAAGAATGGAACTGTGTTGCAAAATAAATACCCTGATATACAGAGCAGTAGTCTCAGTTATTCTTGCACCCCTTTAGCTGAAGATGGAGCACGATTTACAAGTGTCCAATGAATTGCAACTCCTCACCTCTCATATAACTATAGATGTTGAACAGTGAATTGGGTTAGAGCCTTGCACCCGGCCACCGTGACCAAATCCATCCTAAAGAATATCTTCAGAATAACTGACTGACTTTAGAATAAAAAATATCTCTCTTTTTGTAGGGGAATGCTTTGACAAGTCATCTCTGTCATCACAGTTGCTAGATTTCAGGGAGCTGAAAGAATGGACTATGAATATAATATTTAGTCTTAGTGTTTATTTGAAAATTATAATCTTTAGAATAATCTCTTTCACCCTGTTAAATACAAGGCCTTTATTTTTCTCTTCTGTGACATATTAAGGGGACATCAAAGTAAGTTTATTTGCTTAGTGGGTGGGGTAGTGAGGCATCAAATTACCTCAAGGTTGAAATAACCACTAATAGTTATGCTTCTGTTGCTATGTTGAGTCAAAGAGAATGCTTTGAAGATGTAGATATGTGTGATATTAAGTTGACTGCAGTCCAGGGATCTTTCAGATTACTCTTTTGGAGTAAAGCAATTTTTAGAGGTGCAGTGAACTATTTGGCAAAGACTCAAAATACTAAACAAGTCTCTGTAGGGTCACATGAAAAATATGGTCTTACCTTCTGTTTGCCTGCCAGCTTTGCATCTGGCTTATTTTACCTCACTGACTACCTGTACCTGCTCTACTCCACATCAGCCTTTCTTTCACATGACCTTAGAAATCTGTGTTTTTTCAGACTAGCAACTTCTGGAAATCTGAGACATAATTGTTGCAAATTCAGTCTGAATCTTCAAAATATGTTTTTGTCAATCCCAACGGCACTTGAACATAGCAGGGGTAGAGCAAGCCTCTTATCTAGGGCAGTGATTTTCTCTGATGAATTTAAAACAGCTGTGTTGTGTTAAGTAGTTAGTTTGCATTCACACTTAGGTCTTCATGGAGCTTGCCTGTACCAAGCAAAAATCCATCTTTCAGACTCCATTGCCATCTTTACCTGTGTAAGTCTTCAAAACACCAGACCAGTCTGTGTAAAATACAAGCCTACCTATTTATGGTGCTGGTACATATACTGAAACATTTACTGGTACCTTCACACTATCCGTTGAACAGTGAAGCTCTGGCTACACATATAAACACATCTTGGGCTTACTTGCCTGTGATTAGATTGTACTAAAAATAGAGCTACCTCTCAGTCTAGGCCAGTACCTGGAGTTAAGCATCCTAGAAAACTGCTCAAGTCATTAACTTCAATGGTAAAGGTGAACCTGTAGGGTCACAACAGGGTCTTCTGCAGCACAAATTCCTGTTTAATGGATTTTCCCTTCTCTATGTTTTTTCATCTGACTGCTTGGCCAGCTCTTAGCACCTGTGGGCAGCCCTTCCTGCAATGCCTCAAGCGTGTTCAACAGCCTTGGCAAGGGACGCCACATTAAGCAGCCCTGAACTGAAGATCAAACATATGTTTAAATGAAATCTGAACTGAGTTCTTCATGAAAGACAGTGTCTATTAAGCATCACCTTCATTTCCTCTAGTACTGAACTTCCCTAATAAAGAGCAGGATTCACTCCCTTTCAGCTGAAACTCAAACACCAAGATGTTTTCCAGCTTTTGACAAACTTTTTTCCCACTGCTTGCTTGCATGAAGTGAATGGAGGGAACTGCTCGGCATGGTCCTGCCTAACTCTGTTGAGTGAGGTGTGTTCACACAATCACTGCAGTGGGTATTTCCCTCCCATACCTCATTGTGGGGACAACATTCCCACAGCAGATGGTGTTTTCAATATTGTGATTTTTTAATCTGTTTTGAGCAGTGACGGTCTGTGGTTCAAACAGACAGTTCAGTGTCTGCCAGCACCGCCTGCCCCAGTGCTGCTCTGAGGATGCTGGGTAGATTCTGGGTGAAGACAAGACTGCAGAAAAGGGCCCTTGAGTGAGGAATAAAAATGCCTCAGACACCACTTGACAAAGTCAGGGCAGTTACAAAGAGCTCACTGCAGATCAAGCAGGTGAAATTAAAGTTGTCAGGAGCCCTTGAAAGTTAGTAAATTATATGGATTATTGTCAGAGTTTGAAGACCACATCTGTCTTTGGCAGAGTTTCTCACTTGCCATGCTCCAAAAATATCTTCTTTTTTTTTTTGTTCTTGTCATTATCAACTTCCATCTTTCTGTTAAGATTCTGTGGGACTAAGGAGTTTGAAGTAGTATTTCTACTCTGCCTGATAATGATTGTGCAGCCTCCCCATATGGTGGTCAAGTCATCTAACAGATCAGAGAAGTTTTATTACTTCTGAATGGTATTTTTCCTTTACTTCCATATGCCAGCTCCAAAGTTTCTTTATATTTACAGAAAGCTTTAATTGTGATAGCTCGAATGCCTCCAATGTATTCAAAGAAACCTGCCAGCCCCTATTTATCCTAACAGGATGGAAAACACTTTAAGCCTTGAAAACCTGACCTTGCAAGCCATTAGACAATGCAGCACCCAGCATGATCTAGCCCACAAATGGCTTCCTTTGAAATAGAGAATCACAGTTGTGTTCTATTAAAGTTTTCACTGGGGTGATTACAATTTAAACATGTGGATTGATAGGTGGGTTTTTTCCAGCTCAGGGCCTTTGTTCAGCTCTCTTTACAGCAAATGGTATCTATTAGCTACTGTAAAATCCTGTTTCAACATCCTTTGACATGTGTCCTGCCCAGTTCTTACAAAACTCATACATACAAGGGGATTTACTGCTGATGGTAAAAGGTTAAATCATGACAGGTCTTACTGCTCCACCCATTACTGTTCCCTAAATTTTGCATTGCATCATTTCTGTGCAATAACAAGGAGTCAGGGTCTAGTAACCTCTTAATGCACAGCTCCTCAGTCTCTAGAACAGTTCAGCACTGTAGCCCTGATGGAGTTATCAAAATAACACACCTTCATCTGTGAAATGCATACAGCAGAGCCAGCAGACATACTCAAAACTCGCCTGTTGGATCAAGGCCAGCCTGGAAGTCAAGGAAAACAGATTCTAGAGACTGTTTTCAGGTACCAAAACCTAGTTTCCTCCTTAACTCTACATATTCAACAGAGGCATTGTAATTATGATTGTGGTCACACTACGGTTCTTTGTAATGGTCACAGGAAGACCAAAATCTGAATTATTCTCTAGAGATCTCTATAATTTCTACAATATTGCTTTCTGTAAAGGGAAACAAAGCAACTCAGATTTTTCTGATTGGTGTCTAAAGTCTTGAGAGAATGTCAGTTCAACAGAGATGTGGCGGTGGGATTCATTATACAGGTTAGAGATGTTTATACATCCCCCTTCTGCTCCTTTACTGCAGGAACTTGGTCACAAGCCCACCACCACCATCACCAGGACGTGCTTTCCAGCGTGGATAACGTGAAACATTCCCAACATCTGCTCCTGGAGCTGCTTGTATGTTTAACAGTGCACCGGATCAGAGGGAAGCCAGTCCTGCAGGTGGGCAGAACATTTCATGGTAGTATAGGATATACAGGTTTAAGACCCTTCATTTGGGTAAATGAGGAACAAATCTCCACCTACTGCCTCATAAGAGGGCTAGATGAATGTCTGTTTCTGTGAGAAAAGCCAAGCTGACAGGCACCTAACTCCAGAAAACAACATTGTTTTTCAAGTTTAGAGGTCATGTCAGAGATGGTACCTGGTTGGTGTCTGAGGGCCCCAGCTTCTAGCACTGATTTCTGTACCAGATGGCGAGCCCAAGTAACTTAGGGACTGCTGACCACTTTGCAGAAAAAATGTCTAATAGGCATCAAAAAGTGAGACTAACCTTGGCCACATTCCCAGTTTTGGCTCTATGAAGAATTTAATGCCCTGAGCATATCTCCACACCCCACACACACAAGTACACCCCCACCTTTTGTGTGGGGGTGTGTGGCTTGTAGGTCTTCGTGTGATTGCTCTCTACCTCACTTAGCTCAAAAAAATACAGTATAGAAGAGACCTCTGTGAATTGTAGTATGTAAACTAACTTGTGCAATTTCAGATGGTTTGAGTGGGGCAGCTGTGCGCTAGCAGTTATGACGGGGGGTGAGTTGTAGCATCCCTGAAGACATGGAGGGGAAAGGCAAATGGAGAGCTGGAGCCTGGAGGGAGCTGGCAATACCTCCACAAACTAGGTGCAGACAAACCACATCCTTCCCACTGAAGTGCTCTTGGTGGACTTGTCCTCAGCTCCTGGGGTTTAAATGCCTGGCTTCAAAGTAATATTCTTAATGTGAATGCTACAAATACAAGTCTGTAAATGAGATGAAAAGGGTCAGAAGCAGGAACTTCTAAATGTTTGGTAACTATATCTAACTGTGTCTAGAGAGCCCGAGGGACTATAATGAATCTATAAAACAAGTTAACACCTGCTCCTCACACTTCTGTTAATTAAAATTTAGTAGAGATGCAAGTAATTGAAATGAGTGATCTGTCACTCCACGGGAGCCAGTCTGGAGCGGAGCATCTGTCTAGACAACGCTGCAATTACCACATTTTGTATCCAGTATGCCATCTTCCATGCTCCTCCAACTGGGCACTGGGGTTATTTCCTAGGGTATGAAGAACAGAGTATCAGCCCTCAAGGTCACAGTCATTTCTAGTTTTGACTAGTCAAACTCTAGACAACGTTTTGATTGTGGAGAGGTCTGTTTGTGGTGCAGTGCTGCCTGTAAGCTCTCAACCCCCAAATAACAGCACCACCATCTCCTCACTATTGAATATGGTCTTGCAGCTGCTGGAAGAGAGTCAGTGCAGCAGCACAGCCCAATTTTTGGCAAGGAAAGTGACTGCCATATGCCAGACAAGGGCAGCACTTGTACATCTAGCAAGACTTCTCTTGTTCAAAGAGATGCTACCCGACGTAGATTTGCTTCAGTTTATTCCACTTGGGAATGTGAGATCTTGCTTTGTTCTGTCCACCATAATACAGTCTCTGCCTCCTTTTGGGGCTTGGGGAAGCTGGGATGATTCTGTCCCATTCCATCATCCTGACTACACATATTCTGGGATGTTTGTAAGTGAAAATGCCACACTGACTATTTGTTGCTTGGTTCAAGGTGTCGTTTCCTCTGCTGAGCAAAGGCTTTCTACACAGAGAGTAGAAGATCTGAGGAGAAAAGTCCTGTGGAACAGCTAAGGGTTTGACAGTAATTCAGCCACAGACAAGTTGCTGAAGTGAAAAGTATGGCTTATGTCCAAGTGGCAAAGCATTGCACTATAAAATGAAAGAAAAATCAAGGCCCAATTTACAAGGGTTCTGGTAAAAATGCTATGACACAACACTGGCGGATTTTAAATAATGATTTGTGTCTTCAAATCTTTCAGCAAGTAATATTGAAGAACCTAGACTTTTTTTTTGTTTTTTCAGATGAAATATTTGTGGGTTTCTTCTCACCACACAACAATATTGATGGCAGTGCAAGCTGAAATAGGAATCTGAGGTCCAATCCTGGCTTGCTCGTGCATGATATCTTATTACTTTTGAAGAACACATAGATACCCAGCAGAAATTCTCAATATCTTTCCAGGTTATTTTGGACACATTTAAAAAGAACTGCTATGAAAGTACCTAGGAAAATGCCCTGATATGGTCACATATTCAACTGCAATCAATGCCTCTGCTTCCTGGATCCATAAATATTTTATGGCCATCTACCCAAGAGTGCAGGTAATGCTGTGTCTCATGTAGGTACAATACGTGGACCTGTTGACATCCAGGCTCCTTTCTGCAACTGGTTACATTTTTGTTTAAAAAGATTCCCAAAAAGGTCCTCCATATGGCCAGAAAATTACAAGCCTCTGAAGCCCAAAGTTCTTCAGGTTCGCTCGTGCTTTACTTAGGTGCACCTGCTTTATGAGCATGACTGCATGTAAGGAATTCTTGGGTTCTCCTGGCACATCTTGACAAGTTCTGCAAACAAGTGATGGTCATCCTCTTACAAAAGTATTCCCAGTCTTTTCCTTTCCCTGCCTTTCTTTGCATATTCCTTACTTAAAATCTTCCACCCTTTCTTTTCCACTTCTATCATTTTTCCCTGCTTCTTCATCTCCCCTTCCATCTCCCTGTCTATGAACAAGTGATCAATTTCATTTTTCCAATGTTCACACATCACCTCAGCCTGCTGACTGGTGTCCAGTTCTCAGCTGCTGAAGCTGTGGTCTCCATCAGCTTTATTTTGGACAACTGGTGAAAGCTTTTTGAGCAAGACAATGTGCCTGTGTACACAGGCTCACTGCGTAACTAAAACTTGTTAGAAGAAAAAGTTGTGAGAAATCAAAAATTAAAACAACCTGGGAATGCATTTCAGTTTTTCATTTTCTCTTACAAGATCCATCTCTTCCTTCATCTCCCTCATTTTATTCTACAGCTAATTAATTTTATCAATTTCCTATTTTCATAGAAATGTGTCCTACCTCTCCATTTATCTTCCACCCCCTGTGCCTGTATAGGCAAAATTAAATGGTGTATTGACACAGCCATGCTCTTCTTTTTAGCTGGTTCTAATACAGGGACAGTGTACTAAAGGAAGGAAAGTTGTTTTGTTGAGGTGGAAATCCCTGGTTTAAATAGGTGGAGCTGTATTCCTGTAACATGGCAGATTTGGGATTTGTTGAGTAAATGGCACCAACTCTCACACTCACACATGCATAAGTGGTCTCGGGAGTCATGTTGTAAAGCAGCTCCCTGCTAACACATCACCTCAGCATGCAGCTTTAAGGGCCTTTAAGCTTACTTCTGTAAAAAATTGTTTCCATAGCTCCTGGCCACTTTCTGAAAGTGACGGATTCTGCAGCTAGGGAGTAGTTTTACATCTGATTATAGTTTTTTTAAATCCATTTGCTTATTTTTGTAAGGCAGGTAAATTTAAACTTAATATACAGCCTTTCTATAGCCACAAGTAATACAATGAATCTTTGTCCTCCAAAGATCCAAAATTGCAGCAGGGATCTGATCCAGAGGACACTTACTTTTAAGTTTATGTACTAAATATAGTCTGATACAGCTGGATTCAGCAGAGATTTACTTTTCTGCTTTATTTATACTGTACAGATAGTGCCACTTACTCCTTGAAAGTAGCATCAGATATAAAATAGAGACCATTTGGAATATTTGCAAGCTCTGAAGATTTTTATCATCAGATCTGAGAATATGTTTCTTTCAGTTTTTAATACATATGATTAATTTAACACTTTGAATTAGGCTTCCCTTTGAGCTATACTGCATTAGTTTTTGCCATCACCAGTTTCTATAACACCAGTTTCTCTGTCCTCAAATTCAGCTTATATCTTTGTTTTGTCTTTGTCAGTATATTTTTAGCTCTCAATTTCTGCATTTATTCTGCATTTACCGTAAGGAGACATTAATTCTGACATTGTTAACAATATCATCTTCAATTTCAAATGTAAAAATAAAAAGAGTACATCAAGTTCTTCATAACTGTGATAATATAAAATTCGTGACAGCTTCAATAAAACAATTTATATTGAGTTCTCATTCATGTATTTTTGCACCTTAATCACACACTCAGGCTCCATCTACGATCAGGAAAGATTTTAATCACATGTGCCCATTAAATTGTACTTGAAAACACAAGTCAAGTGTCACCAAGTCAGTCTAAAAATCTTTCCTGTTGAATCCCCTACATTATTGGCCAGCATGCAATAATATCCTGTATAGCCTGAGGATGAGATAACCAGGAAGTGCTCAGAGGTACTGGGTTTGCATGCTAACCAAGTCAGCTGTGTGATAATAAAAATAGAAAGCCTCTATGGCTTTCTTCCCCTTTGTTCCAAAAGATACTGAAGTGTTTCAAGCCTTGAAAAACACAAGATGATATAAAGATCTAAAGATAGTAATTTCTGGAAAACAGGCTTATTATCCCTTTTTTTGGTGTGGACCAGGCCTGTTCTATGTCATTGAGATGTTTGTCCATGACCAAATGGACTCTCTTGGATCCCTGCAGATAACACCTCCCAGAGTGCAGCTGAAGAGGATGTATGTTCCATTAAAACACAGATAATGGGATGTCTGGCACTGGAAAACAATTCTGAGGAGTAACATATAGCTCACTCTCTGAGTTCATTATCCAAAAATATTTCCTAGTCACTTCTGTAGAAATAGCCACAGATATTAAAAAAAAAAAATCAGTGACAGCAGTGAGGAACCTGTCAGACTCTCACATGCACAAGTACTAAGCACAGCTGCAGCCGCTCGATGAGCCTGAGCAAATTCTATTGCAATTGCTGAGGATAATTACGAAATAAAACAGATTATATTTACAAAAATGAGAAATTAAAGGACTTGGTCCTGGCTGTTGTCCTTCACTACCTAAAAGGCAGGAAAATTTTGAATCACAACATAATTAAATTTTCTGAGCAATAACAAAGGTTGAAAGCATTTGCTCTGAATGTATTGAAACTAAAAAAAATATGCTTATTTCTAGACAGAAGATGTCATTAATTTGGTTTTGAGGCTGTAAATTATTTGTTCATTCAGGAGGGAAACTTAATACAGTGTGCACTGTTAAAACCAGATATTTATGGCACTGCGGCATTTACTTTTACAGCTGTGTTTGTGAGATCCTTTACACCTCATCTGGGGAATCTTTCACATCCCCTAGGATCTGCAACAAGCAAGAGATTCCCTGTATCTGGGCAGCAGCCCTGTCTCTGCAGGATGGTCAGGAAAGGCAGAGGGAGTGACAAATCGCCCAGCTCCACTCTCGAGTCTGGATTAACCACTGCCCTTTTAGGGCACTGAGATGCTTCTGTCAGAGGTGTTTATGAAGTCCTGGCACCACCTGGATGCTCCAAGGCAATATTGGGCCTTGTACCTCCTGCTTGCCTCTTCCAGCAAAGACTACTTGGCTGTACTATCTCCAGGGAAAGGCGTTGTGGTGGAGGCTGCCTTGCCCTACTCTCCAGGATGAATACCAGATACAATCATACTGCCCATGCCGTGCTAAGGAATACTCTCCTCACAGGAACAGGGGAAATTGTGGATTCTCAAGCTCCACACTGACCCCATTTTCACCTGTGGTCACTAGAGGTTTTTGCAGTTGTTGAGCTGCTCATACCTCTCAGAACACAAGAGTAAAAGGAAGTTTTCAAATAAAGAGTTATAAGCACAATAGGAAACTACTAGTGAGAAAGGAATAAAAATATTTTAAAAATCCCCAAAAAACTCAAACCATTCCCTTTTATGCCCTAACTTTTGCATGATTTAGATCAATGCTATTTCAATGTTGCTGAGGTGTCAAACCCCAGATACTCTGATAATTTGCCAGTTTAGCAGAGTTCAATTAGTTGGGGACAGCCTAAACCCTGTAGACTTTGGCATCTTGCCCACGGCTACACACATTTCAAACCACAGCTACCCTGCCTTATGCAAGAGGGGAGAAATATCACAGCTGCGTGAATATAATAAGGGTAAGGTTTCCAAAGCTGAAAGACTTTCTTTGACAACAGTGTTAAAAAGTTTAAGTGGCTTCAGATACTCCAGTGCCAGGCCCGGCCAAAAAAAAAATTTGTTAAAAAGAGAGAAGGCGATCACGCAGGAGAGGAAATAAGGAAGTGGCTCAGGAAACAGGTAACATGTAACACTGACTTAGCAAGATATAGTAAGATTCAAAGAAGGATTTCATGTTTATCATCTAACCCAGCCAAAATTTTTGACAGTCTTATAATACTGCTAGTGCAAGGCATCCTGTAGTCATTTGACTACTTTAAAATGAACATTTATGAAGGGGCAGATTGCCTTCTTACTAGGGAGTTTCTTGCACTTTGATTTTTAAGATCTGCTGTGCTCATTACCAGTGAAGAGATATAATTTTGCATGGGCCTTGGATTATCCAAAATGTAATCATAAAAGGTTTTAATTATTTAATATTTTTTCATTTTATCAATCCAAAAATGCTAAGTGGGAATGGGGCAAAATGTGAAGCAGGGATTATTGGGGATATAAAGAAAAAAAGATGCGACACACAAGATTAAATTTAGGCACTGAAATGGGAGAGATCATTGAAATTGGAGGGGGGGGAAGGATGTAATTAATTATTTGAACATTTTAATGTTTTCCTATAACTTAAGTGGCTCTTAACTTGAAAAAGTAGGCAATTTATTTTTTCCCATTAGCACCACACTATGGGTAGAAAGGGACTACTTCTGTGGTTGTTGACACAACACCACTCTTTCACATTTCTTCCTAAGCTTCCTCTGTTTAAACAGGCCTTGTAGGTAAATTCACGTGTATGGTGCAAGTAGTCTGATCACTGGACCAAATGCTTTGCAAATTAGGCACACATCCATACCTCAATGAATGAGAAAATAACAAATAGAGCTTTGTATTATGACAGTTACAGAGTAGATTCTTCTGTTTCTATCCTTATCCTCGCTCAAACGATAAGCAGCTCAGTAGAAACTGAATTAGCAATGAGAAACCAAGGATCTGATCATGGTTTTGATGATGATGCACCATCTGACACCAGAAAATTAAATAGGTCTCTGGATGTCAGTTCTCTCATCACAGGATGGCAACAGTTCTGTGCGTGTGAATCATGACTATCAGGAGATGTAATAAAATCATCTATGAAAAAGTCCTGTGGAAAGTCTTAATGCAAATTATCAGATGGGTCAGGAATATAAATTGAGTTGTAGACAGCACTACTCCTAGGGGAGCAGTTCCCCCTCCTTCCTCGACCTGTATTATACCTAAAATTCTGTGACCTCCTTGGGAGCAAGCATGCTGATTCTGTGCACACCAGGAACATGCATGAGCACACACACAGTATCTTATCCTCCTTATCCCACAAACTCCCGTATAAAGCTTACACATACATCCACAAAGCAGTGGTGTTACATCCTCAGGGGTGTCTGATTTAAAACTAAATAAGGAATACCTCCAGATGCCCCCTCTGCACTGAAGCAGTTTGGATTCTTCCATGCACTTGAGGTACTCTTTTCACCAAACTCCACAATTACCTCCTAGAAGTTCTGCAGCACCAGCCAGCAGCACTAACTCTAGCTTCATACACTGTATCTAAAAAACAACAACAAAAAAATGTTAAGAGATTTTGCTTTAAGTACAAAGAAAATATTAAGCAAACTTTAAGTCAGTGAAAAATTCTTTTTTTTCATTATATCTTGTCTCCAAGAGCATTTCTCACCATCCTCAAAACAACCAGGGAAATTCATTGATGGCATTAAAGTGCACTGTTATCAAATACAATTTTATCACTAATTTTATCTTTGAACGTTATGTAAGGTCTGGGTGAAATCAGAATTAATAAGTGGATTTTATCTCACGTCTTTCACACTAGGCTTTGAACTCTTTACAACATTCCTTTGATTAATTTTACGTAATATTGGTATGTTGAAAATATTTCTCTGGAGTAATTCTAGAAAATATCTACATTTAGACTGTTTATGTCAGAGAACAGAATTTGCCAGCAGCATTTCAGAAGAAACCCACAGCTACTTCCAGGATCCCCCAAAAAGGAGCAATTCTCAAGCACTTCTGTAAATTTTGGTAAGCCCAGGACACTACCTCCAGATTTGTGACCATAGGAAACAGCAGACTCTTAAGTCAAGACTGAGTCTCCCCTTCCTAAGCCCCAGCTCTCTGGCAGCACATCACCAGTAGATGTAGATTGCCAGAAGACCTGCTCAGCAATTGATTCAGCAACTATCTGGAGTTATGGGCTCCAGAAAACTTAGTTTTCGTCTGGATCCTTTGGCAAAGACAGAAGGGATTGTGAGAAGCATGTATGCTCTGTCCTCGCCTTCTGGGTACTACTTCTCCCTTTTTTAATATATCCATGCAGAAAGAAAATGTGGTTCTGTATACTGTGTTGTGCAGCTACTATAAACATAATATTCAGGGGTAGCTTTGGAATCATTATATTTCTGTGAGGTCTGTTTGTGAAGTGTCCATCTGACAGCATGCTGCTACTGGATGCGCTTTAACTGCTGTCCCAGTCCTTTGTGAACTCAGCGTGCTTGGCCTGAACCACCAACAGCGTGTACTTTCAGGTATAAATATCAAAATGAATACTGTACTGATAACAGCAATAATGTTAAACCTCTGGACAAGAGACAGAGGGATCTTGGAAGGCTATGTAGGGGAGAAGGGACATCTCTCTTTTCCTCTCCTAACCTTCCTTTTACTGCCAGCCTGACCTTACTGAGCTCCTGAGACTTGTCTACAGACATCCCCTGACAGAGGGAGGCTGCACTGTGGGGCAGAAGTGCACCAAGAGCACAAGGGCTCCTGTCCTGACGTCAGGGACTCACTGCACATCTCTCCTCACTTTCCTTCTCACTGAGGGTGCAGTACTCTCACAACCACCTTGGTGCAATGCCTCTGCTTGGGTACCACTATTTGCCAATAAGGTTCCAGTTCCTCCAACGACAAGACTTGGCACATGCAGTTCCCAGAGGGATGGCACATCATGCAGCCAAGCACTGAGAGGGATTGAAAGTGTGCTTTTTGTATTAGAAGTACAGATTTTGAGCTTGGTCACCACATGTGATAAATGTCATAGCTGAAGGGATAACCTGGTATAGGTTTTCCTCTGCTCATTTTTATAAGATAAGGGGATAATGACCCTGTTTTTTTGTACAGGTAGTTTGTTCTGTCATACTCATGTCTCTGATGGGCATCAGAAGTTCCAGGACAAGGAAAATAATTTGATAAAAGCTTTCAAAAGCTGTGATTTGTGTAGGAGAAGTTAACTTTGTATGTACTTACATCTAATAAGATGAAAAACCTTGATTATAGTGAAAGCACTAGACACTAGCTTTTTAAAGAGATAATTGGCCTATCTCTGAAGCACATTATCTGTGAAGTGAAACTTATCGACACAGATTCTGTGCAAGAGAGTGTTTCTTTACGTAACAGTGAATCACATATATATACATATATATGTAATTGACTCTGTAAAGATCACATTAATGTTCATTAAATATTAGATTAATTAATGTCTAGTCAGGAAATACAAATCTGCTTAGACACATTTCCTTTTTGTTTTTTTTAATCAAGATTTGTTTATCTTTGTGCATTTTAGCACAAAGGGCCACAGATAGCACCATCATGGCCAGAGAAAGCAAGATAATCAGCAAGTAAAATTTATCTTCCCTGATTTATAGCAAATTTTATTAACTGAAATTTGGCACTTGACCTTGGCTTGGATTCCACTTCACTGTCTCTGAATCCCACTCATGTTGCTGTCTGTGATGGAGTGAATGGTTGTCCAGCATAGAGGGCTCTAAAGCATCAGTGAATTAAAATCACAAACTTCAGAAACATTTGGCAAATTACAGTAAATTTTGGTAGGCAAATTTCTAAAGGCATTTCTAAATTGTTCCCCTTTGCAGGCTTGCAAAGCATATAACGTGCAAAGGAGTGTTTGCCCTTCCATTCCCAGCAGCCAACAGACCTACATGCAGGCACAGAGCTCTAGACTAACAGAAATAGGGCTGCATGTGCTGCCTTTGCCTGGGGAAGACAGTATTGCTGGGGGGAATAAAGCAGAGGAATAGTGTAAATAGCAGGCAGGAAGCTAAAAGACAGGAGAAGGGCAGAGGATGTGGATCCGGAGGGGAATGTGGCTGTGACAGCAACAGGGGAGTGGTTGTAAGGGAAACAGATGGGAGAAAGGCAGATGGCAGATTAGGATTCCAACACACAGGAACCCAAACTTCTTTAAATCAGACGATCATGGAAAAATGTAGTTTGCTTCCAGCCGCTGCTATAGATCAAACTGGATGGTGTCAAAAAGTCCCTCACAATTAATATTAATTTTTGTTCAGCATCAGCCCTCCAAATTGCAAGTGTTTCACTTTTCAGTGTATATGATCAAAGGATTTCCCTAACTAGATAAAGATGATTGTAGCAAAAAATGCACATAAAATCAGATCCTCATGAGAACCCAACAGAAAGGCAATTTATTTATTTACAGGGCTCTACATGAAATGCTACAAATAGGATTGGAATTTTTGAAATCAATATTTTTCTAAAGTAAATCTTACATTGCTATTAGAGTATAATATTCTGTAGCTATAATAGAAAAATTAACATGTAAGAATTTAGAATCAAAAGATACATATTCACTTTAAAAAGTTAAAAATAAAAAAAATGCCAGTACAACAAAATCAAAACAAACAAACAAAAACAGAGAAGAAGCTTAAAGAACCTGCAGGAAAAAATAATTTCAGAGTGGATGATAAATGCATAGAGCAGATAAGGAGCACATAAGGAACCCACGTCTGCTAGACGAAGGCTTTGAATTGACTTTGGAAGATGAAGCCAGGAAGCAGCAATGAGGATAAAATGAACCACGTGGCCTGGAATAATTAGATAATTCTCTGACACAGCCCACACATTTTGGCTGGTTCAGGCCTGTTTCATGGCTGATTCCCTGTGTTCCAATGTCCTTCATCCATTTCCCTCACTCTGGTCTAAGTTCCTCTGCAACCACAAGCAGATGTTCTCTAAACTAAAATTCAAACAGAGGAAACAAGTTGTACTGAAAGGTTTAAATAACCAGTGGGGTCATTAGCAATCTGCCCAGACTTGGTGATGCTGTGGAGACCCTTTGAGAGCAGATACATGAGAATGATGTAGGAAGGAAACACCATTTTGTAGATCTAAATAGATGATTTTATAGCTCTAAATATACCACAGATTGTGCTCTTAAAACATCTCAGGACATTCGTGGGGAAGAAAGGCAGGGAGAACAGCACATCTACGTGATGATTTCCCAACACGTTGTACTCTTAAAAATGTTCATTTGTCACTGAGATGATTTATTGTGCTCTTCACTTGGAGCTATTTTCAGTCAACAAGAGCTATTTCACTAATTTACAACTGTGTCAAATCAAAGTTTTACAGATCTGCCATTTTATCCAGATTATTTTTAGTGCAGGTGTTTTGCTTACACAGAAGGAAGCAGCGATATTATTGCGATCAAAGAGAGCTTGAGAGTCCAGAGTGCCAACACCAGCTCTCCATCAGGTGCTAGCTGACTCATTGGCTTTTAATGTGTAACTAACGACTAACAATCGAGGTAGCAGTTGATAAGACTGTCTCACTGAAGTTAGCAGAAATGAACAAACGCTATCCTAATGAATATATATGCTGACTCAGTTAATATAGCTAAAGCATTATAAAATTTGAATAAAAAGTGTGGGGAATGTAATGGCCTATTAACATCATATCTCTCATTTCTGTGGATTGAATCACTGCAGACCTAGGGGTTCCTCTGCCCGCAGCTCCGCTCTGCCGCACCCGGACCCCTCTGCAGCCCTCGCAGCCGCTCTCGGCGCCTCACGGCTCAAGAGGCAGCACCGCAGAGGCGCGGCTGGGCGCGGCTGGGCACAGCGGTGCGGAGCGGTGCGGAGCGGTTCAGAGCGGTGCAGAGCGGTGCAGAGCGGTGCAGAGCGGTGCAGAGCGGTGCNGCCCCCGGGCGGCCAATGCACGGGCGGGGAGGCACGGGCGGGGAAGAAGCCGGGGAAAACATCAATCCCAACTTTCTCACCTTGAAGGGAACCGAGCGCTCCCGATGTGTCCCCTCCTGCCGCCCTCCCGGCCAGCCCAGGCTCCCCAGGAGCGCCGTCCGACGGCCCGGGCTCGCCGCTCCAGCTGCCCCCTGTCCCTCGAGGGGGAGAAGCCCGAGTAGGGGAGTGCCCCCGGGTACAGTGCCCTCGGTCAGCGCTGCTGGGGCCGGGACCGGGCAGGGACGGCTGCGCGGCGGGGCTTGATGCGGCTGCCATGGGGCGCGGGGCTCCCCTCGGACCGCGCCTGCTGCGGGCAGTGCTGCTGCTCGCCCTCTGCCGCGCCGCCGGCAGCACCTGGATGTGAGTAGCCGAGCGCGGGGTCGGGGCGGGAGGGTTGATCGGAGCCCTGCCCCTCGATCCGTCGGGGCCCGGCGCTGACGGGGCTGCCTCCGCAGGTGGCTGGGCATGGCAGCGGCCGGCGGGCCCGAGAAGCCGGGCTGCGCCAGCCCTCCGCTGAGCCGCCGGCAGCAGGACCTGTGCGAGCAGAAGCCGGAGCTGGTGCCCGCGATCCGGGAGGGAGCGCGCCTGGGCCTCCAGGAGTGCCGCAGCCAGTTCCGACACGAGCGCTGGGACTGCCGCTCGCCGCCCGCCGCCCGCCGCGGGACAGCCGCCCCCGGGCAGCAGCAGCTCAGCAGCGGTGAGTGACCGCCGTGCCGGGGCTGCCCCGCTCCTCTCGCTGGGTTTGCGTGCCCAGGAGCCCCGCGGAGCCGCGGCCCGGCCCGTCCGTGCGTCCCGTCGGCAGAGCCGGGCACGGCCGGGCCGGGAGGTACCGCGGGCGCACGGAATGAGCCCGGCAGGCGAAACCTGCCCTTGTCTTGGCAACGTTGTTGTCGCTTCTTGTAATTTTTGCATAGTTCGTCCGTGGATGACGCTGACCGTAGGAAGATCCACTTAGCTGTGTTGAAATATTGTTGTTCTTAGACTTAGGTTGGGTTTATCCTCTTGTGTCATAGGTACTAAATGAGAGGGCTTATGACATAGTATTTCGAAAAGATCACTTGCAGGTAAGAAAGTCTGCTCAGGGCACCAAATACAATGTGAAATGCCTTAAAATGTACCATATGTGCTCAGTTACGTGGTATTGATCAGCACAACGAAACCAAAGCTGCTTTTTTTTCTTTTTTTCATAAAATAATTATGGAATTGCTGGAATTTCTACTGAAACAAGGATGGGTTTTTTTGTATCAAATGTCACAACAAAGCTTTCCCATGAGTTGCAAGGATTCTGCAACTCTTTTTTAGCTCCCTGGTCACTGAATGTGTGATGGATGTGACTTTAAGTATTGTAGTACTTCACTTGGTGTTCATGCAATCTTCACTTTGTGCTAAAACAGTGTAAAACCCCCAAGCATTATTTGTGAAAACGTAAAGTAAGGAATAAATAGTGATGTATAATCCAAAAAGGAAACAGAAAAAGAAGAAATTAGAGAAGTTTTCCCCACTGTATGGAGCCATATGTGTCATATGTTAGTCCTTCTGTTCAACAGGAAGCACTATTCCTGAAGACCCATAAACGATGGCACTGCTCATCCACAAAGCTTCACTAGTGTGTGCTGTGGAAACCTTTTATGATGGTACCAGCACCACGGACTTACAAACAAACAGGAACTTTCCTGCCCATGAGAGGAACTTGGGAGACTGTAAATAAATTGTTTTTACAACAGTGAAAATTGGCCCATTTCAGTAAAATTTCAGCTACGTTTATTGACCACTCATTGATTTTCAATTTTCTTAGAGTATACATTGCTTAAGCATTTAAAGCTGTGAGCCACGTTATGCCAGAAGATTCAGTGGGACAGGTGTAAGAAGCCCAGGCAGGTCCCTCCATGATTCTTCTGAGATAGAGTCTAACAAGTAAAGGACTTTCATGCTGCTGTCTTTCCCATGGCCAGCTTATTCTAGGAAAAGCACATGGCCTAAATCTTTGTGCCAGTCTGATTTCTGCCTGGTTTAAGCCTTTTGGGGCTCTTTGCAACCTTTATGAATTAGAACAACATCAATGTTTGCTAAACTTAGCATGAGGTAAGTTTTGGCCCTATACCACGGTAACCTGGGATCATGACAGTTTCTCTGAGATTTAAACTAACCTTTTCTTCTTCAAATCAATATGAATAGTGAAAAGTAGAGTGGAGAGTAAGGGGTTTCGAATGTGGTTAGTTGGGGGTTTAATTTTTTATTTATTATTAAAACTTAATAGACTTCAAAATTTCTGTGGCAAATAAAGTTCCTAACCAGATTTAGAAAGAAGCTACCAAAAATTGCATGGCAGAGTAAACTCTACAACTAGTTAAAGTTGTGAAGTAGGTACGTTTTATTTAGCACGCGACGCAGGGGGAGAGAATCTTCTCAAATCTTGCATGCCTTTCGTAACTTTTAATTTTCTATTTATTTACAAAAATTATGCATATTCTATATTGCCTATACATATTGATTACTTGTCTCCGCCTGCTCTTTGCTTCATATGCAAACCAACTGCAGCTGCATAGTTCGTCTTTTTTATTGGGTTGGTGGTCTCAAAATGAGTCTGGGGGTTTGGAGAGATGAAGTAAAAGAAGTCTGCCTCTGTATGAATTTTTGGCTCTAGGGATTTGCGCATGCGTACTCACTCTCAGCAGCAATATTTTCTAGTTTTACAGAGGGGCTTCTCTTAGTTTTGCGAATTTAGCAGCTTTTTGATAAGTACTGTCTGTCTTTCGAAGGGCACCTTATTTCTCTTACACTCTTCTAGCTTCTGGAGAGCAGGAAATAAATTTCATACATTCATACACTTTATCTCAACTATTTTAATTTTTTTTAAGCTTTTAAATTTTTTGTTTTAGTATAAGTAGCGAGAAACAGCACCATTAATAGCATGGCCATATGAACAGGCCCTGAAGCCATTTTGGGGTGTGAACATCCACTACTTTGAACAAGTTAACATCACAGACCAAGCTGTGATGACTTTAAACTTGTAACTGTTCCCTTTTAATAATCATCCGGCTTGTAAATGGTGTCTATGGCCCAGGCAGGAAGGGAGTGACGAGTAACGTTGCCTTGCTGTGCAGGCACGAAGGAGACGGCGTTCATCTCGGCGGTGACGGCGGCGGGGTTGGTGCACTCGGTGACACGCTCCTGCAGCGCAGGGAATGTCACCGAGTGCTCCTGCGACGTCTCCCTGCGGCACGGGGGCTCAGCCAGCGAGGGATGGCACTGGGGCGGCTGCTCTGACGACATCCACTACGGAATGGCCTTCAGCAGAGAGTTCCTGGACGTGCCTTTCCAGAACGTGACAGGCAAGAGCGGGAGCGGGCTGGCGGCGATGAACCTGCACAACAACGAGGCCGGGAGGCAGGTAGGTGTCATTCCGATGAGCTTGATCACCTTCATTGACAAAGGGGCATCAGCCAAACGCTGCAGGTATTCATGGGGCCAGTGGCAAGAGCAGCAGCAACATCACCAAGGAAAGCACGTGCAAACTCTGAATCAGAGCTGGTTTTAACCAACTAATCTCTGCGTGTTAAAATAAAATCCACAAAATAAGCAATAGATCTGCAGTGCTTAAATAGTATATTTATCTAAATTAGATATTTGATATTCAGTTGCAAACTTGAAATAGTCCTGTTACCAGCATAATACAATATGATTTTTGTCATTGATTTTTCTGTTACTATCATGACCTGCATTTTTAATTCTCTCTAATACTGAGTGAGAATGCCAGTTGGACACAAGGCCTCACTACTCACCCACAGTCTGAAGTCCACACCTGAGAGTGCAAGTTTAACATTGTTCAGAGGGGAAATCAAGAGTAAATATTTTCTTTAAAAACATGGGATAGAAATGACACCTCCAAAGTAGCTCATTGTTTAGGACGTGCATCAAAGAAGTGAAAGGAGACTGACTTTGGATGGCTTTTCTTCAGCCCAAAGAACTTCCAACCCAGGGTTGCTGAGGAAAAGTGTGTGTTCGAGTGTGTGACATTGGATTCTCCTTCCTGTCTTGCAGAGGATTTAAAATGGGGGCAAAAATATCCTGTACAGGGAGATGTGAACCTGTAATCTAGTGCTTGGATCTTACATCTGGAATGGCAGAGATCTGGATTCTGATTTTTCCTTTAAAGTTACTTTTTTTGCTTTACGTTGGAGATTTTATCTTTAATGGCTCTCTGGGCCCATAATACTTCTAATCTGTTCTGATCAGCAACACAGCTGTAACTAAAAGGAAAAAAAAGAAAGGGAAAACTTTTTGTTTTGACTACACATATTGATGGACTCCATTGTAACTCTGAAATTTCCTGTAGCTAGAGGCAGCATCAGTGGCTTTTACTGTTATCAACTTTCCTATCTGCCATAGACAAGGAATAGTCATAGTAAGCCATCATAAGAGCTATGGTGGTATAATTGAAAATTACTTTAATTGAATTTTTACAGGTAATGTGTGTTATTTCATTTAAGCTATGTAGTTGGAAAAGCAGAAAATCTTTCAGATCTCTTCTGATGCAAACCCTTCCTCGACTTTATGGTACTATGACATAAGACTCTTTTCATAACTGAAGTAGATGAAGCAAACTTTAAACCTATGTAAATACTGAGAACAATTACTGTGAGTTTAACTAGATGCCAGTCAGCTAAGTCATCTCCAAGGAAAGGTGATTGGTATCTTGTAGTAGGAGATGTTAATAAGAGGAATAGAAGATTAAATGATTATTTCCTTAAAGAGAGACTGAAGGCTTGTTTATAATGTTTGTAGAGTGAGATAGTTAAGGAAGAAATATATAGTCTGCTTCCATGCATAAATATTTTGTAATTTAATGGCAAAATGTAGGATAACGCAGATATTTTGATCACTGTCCAGAATGAAAAAAATGTTTATTGTTGGTATTTGGGATTTCTAGAAACAGTATTATCTGAAGTTTTAGCATAACTCTTCCTTTTTGTATTTTCAAATTTTAACTAGGAGATGATGAAAAATGTTGACCTTCATGTTTTGAGGCTAACAAGAAGGATGTTTTGGTATCTTATGACCTTTTGTAATAAATACTATCACGTATAGTTTGGTGTCTTGCAAGAGCAGTCTTCCAGAGACAATACTTCTGTGTTTGTTTGGAGTTAGTAACAGAACTGGTATGTGCAGAATTCTCTTGTTTCTCTCCTATTTCAGTACAAAATGTTATTTTGCACTTCCACATCTCATAGTTTTCATCTCAACATATAAAAATTTTAAAACTGTGTGTCTTTTGAGTTGTCCACTAATCTGACTCTCAGAAGATTCAGATTGCATTCTTATTCTGCTACAAGATAAATGATAATCATCTTTTACCACAGCAATTTTCAGTACTTAAATGTGCATATGTGATTTGTGCTTTTCTGCTCGTCATACAAAAGGATGTGGGGAGTCAGGCACTGTGGCTTGACTATCATTGTATTGGTGCTATTTTCCTGCTGGAAAACTTTTCCTCCCTTTTCCACTTGTGGAAATTGATTTGATGTGACACTTATGTTCTGACATGGAAAAAGCCTGGCTCATTGGAGAGTTTGTTTTTGCTGATATTTGTGGATTGATAGGAGACTCACCAACAGTTTGGAACTGTTCTTAAGTGCTGCACCTCTGGTAGGACATGTGCTTGTCTTCATGAATAATCATATTAGTTCTACCAGTGGCTGAAATTGGGACATTTGATTACAGGCACTGGTTCCTGTTACAAAGGAAGTACTGGCAGTCCTTGTCTCACAGCTGAGAACAGTGCCTGCAAACAGAAAGCTTAACTTGGAGATTTTAAGCATTAACAGGCATTAGAGGGTATGCAAACTGCAATTCCATTGACACTCTGCTGCAAATTAATCTCTGCATTCTGCCCATCTGTCAGTTCTAGCCACAGATTCCCACCCTGTGCTTCTCCCTCTGTTAATTGGCATTGGATCAGTGAAAGGAAGACAGTTTAAAAATGATATTTCAGGTTTATTTTTAAAAAGAGCAGTGTTCATCCTGTTCGTCACTTAACCCTGCGCTTTTGTTGAGCTTGTACCACCAAGGCTGAGTGGCAACAGGGGCAAGAGGAACTGCTCAGATGGACTTGTGGATGACCACAGTGCTGGTGGACCCAGATCAGTTCCACACTGATCATTTCTCACAAGCTATCAGTCAGTTCCATAACCCACCTAAGAAAGCCCATCCAGCTTGCTCAGAATGACACATCTATCCACTAGGTTTCTGTAACAGTGCTCCTCTGAAGTTCTCCATGAAATTTTGTTTCACAGGGAGAATCCTCTCACTATTTCATCAATAACTGAACAGATTCACCATATGAATCTAAAGTGTGAAACAGAACACTAGTTGTGGAGTCAGCCTGGAAGTCATGGTCCCAGTCACTCTGCATCCCAGCCCCTGTGCACTGCTGAGACACAGGTGTGTGCTGCAGCTATGTCCCACCAGAAGGCCACGTTGGTTCTATAGGCACCATCCTAGGTTTGCTTGCAACATCAGGAAAAGATGCCTAGTCCCTAAATTTTGCCAGATGTTCAGTTATGGGAGTTTTTCATTGAAGTTCACCTGGCAGACTGAGATCCAACAGCAGTTTCTGTGATCAGACAAAGCAAAATGTCACCCCCCTCTGCTGGCAACCCAAAGTATATTGGAGTCCAGGCTGAAAATTTGCTCATCCTAGCAGCTAGGAAGCAACACACTGAATCACATTTGTAGTTCTTGCATTCATCTGATCATCTGTACACTGCTAACGTATGCTGCATTTTTATATTTTGATATCAGTCTAAGACTTCAGCATCAGTTTCTGCTCCTGTTTCAAAATTCTGTCTTGCTCTGTTTTTGTTTAATTTGCCCTCGGAGAAAGACTCTGAGTATCATCTGCCGGGCTACCTGCCCACATGAAATTAACTCCCTCTTAGCACCTAGCAGACAGGTCCAGAGCTTCCTCTGACGATTTCTGGATCCTTCTGCCCTTAGTAAGTACCTTATTGTACTGCAGTGAAAACAAGGATTGCGTATGCACAATATGATTTAAAACTACTTTGAAATTCTAGTTACTTGATGAAAATAGCTAATCATTCAAAACAGGAAAAATACTATAAAATTCTCTCTATTTTTAAGTTCTGTGTAAAATTTATCTTTTGATATTGTGTTTCTCTTTTCCTGCGCACTTTTATTAGGCCATCTGTCTTCTGACAGACTTTTTGTCTTTGGATTTTAAATTTTCATCTTCCCCAATCGCTGTTGCATCTTAATGATTTACATTGTATCACTGTTACACCTTAATGATTTACATTCTGACTACCCAGTGATTTCGTTATTGACAGATTCTTGAGGTATGTGCACAGAGTCAAATCTGTCTATTATAGAGAAACTAGTCTGTGTACAAGAGATGGTAAGTATCTACCAGTATTAATTAGCAGTTGATTTGCCACTGAAAGAGTCTGTGTGCTCTGGGGTGAGAGTTTGCTTGTTGCAATGTTCTTATTTCTTCCAGTAGTGCAGAGAAATCTCCAATTGCAAAAGCTGCCCACAGCATATGGAAGTATCTCCTGTGCAGGTGCATCTCTTCACCAGGTTTAGTTTGCAAAGGCTAATGGCTGTTCTAGATCAGGGCCTACACCTGCTCTTTCTTGCTAATGTTTTTTGTGAATGTCTTGCATATTTGGCTTCCATAGTAGCCTCCACCAACAAATAGGTCTTGTTTAGTCACCAAAGATGTGACTCCAAGCAAACGCTTTGGTCATGAGTTTTTTTAATATTTGTAGAGATTTATGCAAATGCCAGCTCAGGCTTGTGTCGATACTTTTGGGGCAGAATGTGCCAGGAGGCCTCAATGCCTGCAGAAATCAGTGGAGTAACCATGCTGGACTCATCCCAAACTTCAGCGACCAAGTCACCATGAGGAAAAGTCCCAGTTTAGCACATGGGTTAGAAATACGATGCCTTCACTGGTTTTGGAAATTTTGAGGATGGCATTTGTGCTGCCTGAGCTACCAATATGGAGTCTGGGACCTGAGTTTATTTCTGGTCCTGCAGAGGGCCAGTGGGGCTCGGTAGGATTTCAGGTCTCAGATCTCACTGCAGAATCAAGGCTCAGGAACTGAAGCTTGAAACTACTTGAACATGAAACTACTTTCTTGGGGCAACCAGAGAAGGGTGTTAGATTTGTCATCTGTTTTTTAAAATTCAGTTTGAGAAAGACATAGATTGATAGCAGTTAATATTTGTGAAGGCTGTGGGATAAGCAAAGGCTTAGGATGAAATTTAGCAAACATTGTGTAGCTGGGGTGCTGGGGGTTTTTTGTGTTCCCCATGTTTTGCTAAATAGTTGTTCCTCCAAAGAGGATTAATTTGAATATGCATTGGCCTTGATGCATGAGAAATTTCAAGACAAACTTATTATGAGTTAATTTAAAATCCATACTTACTGTTACATTTCCCAATTGCTTTGATTGCGGAAATTAAATGTGGGGGGAAAGGTCAGTAAAATGGAAGATGACAGCATTGGCTTTCCACACTATTAACCAATGGCCCATATGAGTCTACAGGATGGCTCCAGATGGTACATTAATGGAAATTTAAAACAAAACAAACATTATGATATCCTTGTGCTACATCTGTACATGTGATTTTTCAGTGCCTTTTTCAACCTATAATGTGGCAGTTGTCACAAGACTAATTGTATGATTTTATACTATGACTAGTAGACGTTAGAGAAGGAAGTATTGTATTGATTGTCTGCTGAGTGTTTGAGTCAGTCTCAGATAAAGAAAGTTACTGCTTGTTTACAGATTTCAGTTATTTGAGGCTTGATCTCCTATAAACTGAGCCAAAATTGTTGTGTGTTACAAAAGCTTAACACAGGCTTCAGATTCCCATCGTTGGTCAGACAGCTACTGTTCAGCCCAGCCCTTGTTTCTGCATGGGCATGGAAAAGTAACTCATCTAAGAGTATTTTAGTGCTGGCAATAACTGTGGAAACCCTGCTGAAACATTGACAATTATAAAAGCAGTATGAATGCAACTATCTGACTGGGTTAAATAGAGCCATTATGAAACTGGAAACACTAGAAGCTCATACTAGAGCTAGTATGCCTAAATTAAAAGAACAGGGCTTAAGACTGTAAGTGAGAAGCACCTGAGAATGACTACAGAATACCTGAGTTGAAGACACCTCTGCTAAGCCATGGTGGGTCTTTTGACAGACTTTCTGTGAAGCTCAGAGATGTGGGCATCCTCCTACTCTTCCAGCAGAGTTTGCCCTGAGGTGCCTCCTTCTGTGCTGCTTCAGGTGCTGGGCCACACTGGCTGCCCAGGCACGGCTGTGTGACCTCAGCCATTCCTGTGGCCTTAGTTACAAACTGGGTTGTGAAAGTTTAGTGATCTTGGTAGCTGTGAAGTACCCTTAAAAGGAAACATAACTTGCTCAGTAAGTGTTTTCCAGCATAGGAAGGGTGCCATGACCTGCCCTATCCCTGCTTTCCCCTTCTGCTATTCTCCACTAGACCCTTTCACCCACGAGATGCTTTCCCATTCCAGCAGTGGGAGGAGTGACACAGGACGTGTCATTTCAGGTACTTAGGGTCCTCCAGAATGAAAGGCCATCCAGAAATCACAGCTTTCATTGTTGTGATTCAACATTGCTACATTATGGCCATTGCAAACTGCAAAGGAAGAGCAGGCATGAAGATCATGCCTCTCATAGTGGGGATCCAGGATTGGAAACCTGGTTCCTAACATGTGGTCTGACTTCCCTGTTATGGAAATGGCAATGGCAGCTGTAATACACTTTGAGACCTCTGTGTTACTGATGTCAGGCAGCATTCCTAATGAATGAAAGACTGCATCCAAATGTTGTTCTCCTTTTTGCTTTCAGGCTGTAGCAAAGCTGATGTCTGTGGATTGCCGTTGTCATGGTGTTTCTGGGTCCTGCGCTGTGAAAACTTGTTGGAAAACCATGTCTTCCTTTGAAAAGATTGGCCGGTTTTTAAAGGATAAGTATGAAAACAGCATACAAATATCAGACAGACTGAAAAAGAAGCTACGCAGGAAAGAGAAAAGCCAGAGAAAAATACCAATTGGGAAAGAGGACCTGCTTTATGTGAACAAATCACCCAATTACTGTGTCGAAGACCAAAAATTGGGGATCCCTGGAACTCAGGGAAGAGAATGTAACCGCACCTCGCAGGGACCCGAGGGCTGTAACCTGCTGTGCTGCGGGCGCGGGTACAACACCCACGTTGTCAGGCACGTGGAGAGGTGTGAGTGCAAGTTTGTCTGGTGCTGCTACGTGCGCTGCAGGAGGTGTGAGACCATGACCGATGTACACACCTGCAAGTAAGATGAAGCACAGGAAACATGGCCAAACCATCCACCCTGTGTGGGGCACACAGCAATCACTGTTACCATGTGGGATTTCAGAGGGATCAGCCTCAGGGGGAGCAGGTACTGCCAGGCAACAGGTAGTCCGAGCATGTGGCGACTGAAATGACATCAGACTGCACGCGGGGACAGCTTAAACAGCAAAAAGGACTCCTGATGACACGTTTGAATGTGTTACTCCATGAGCAGGGAGAGATGCTAAACTTTTCAAGCATTTAAGAGCCACAGTATCCTGACGATCCATGTGGTGGGTAGGTACAGTGGAGAAATCTCAAGATCTCATTAGCCAGAGACTGAAGAGTTAAGAGAGTCTGTAAGACACATTAGATACAGTCCTTATGTCTGTGCCTTTAAAATCGTGACTAGAAGGATCCACTAGACAGTTCATTTCTGCTGACTTCAGAAAAACCCACAAAGATAGGGAAAGAGTTCAGCTGTTGACCACGAAGCATTTGCTTTGCAGCCGTTCAGAAAACTGCATCTGGAACTGAGGAACGTGTGTGACTGCAGAGAGCTCAGCAGTGTCTGCCTGGAAAAGGAGGGTCAAGCTGTGCCCAGGGGAGAGAGCCAAGAGCACAGCTTGGTGAATGTGAACAGGGTGCCAAATAGCAACCTTCGGATTTTTAACAGGTTGTCCTTCAAACACACAAGGGACAGGTCGAGAAGGGACAGAAATAGAGTTTGATATTTGAAGGAAATAAAACCCACTGCAGGCATTTCCTCAGTATCTGAGCACACATTTTGTGAGTCAGCTGGTCGTCACCTCACTCTTGAATTCTATGCAATAACGTGTCACATTCAACCATCTCACTGGTGGTTCAGCATCATTATTAAAATTAACCACGAGGTTTAGTCCAAAGGAATATGCCATAAAGCAAATTTTTAAAAACATATTATTTTTATAGAATCAGCCTCTAGAATTTTTCATTAGGTTGCATCCTCAGTAAGCTCAATGCACAATGTAATTTATGGATTGGCTCACACCACTTAAATATTTAAACTGTTAATGATAACATTTTCTCTGCCTCCATATGTTGGCTTAATTTTATTTTACATCTGTGAAATGTTGTTTATTTTTATGTAGTGATTTAATGCCTGGCTTAAAAAGCATCATTTGAAAGGATTACTGTTGTTTAATTGTGCAAAGAACTATTTTTGATAAGACGAGAAAGTTTATATTTTGTAAATATTTAAATTATGCAAGCAATGTAAAAGGTTTCCAAAACTAATGTGATAAGACTACAGCCCTTGAGATTCATTGGTTAGATATTTGTTAATATTGTAGTAGCCTTTAATTGATTCTTATTTGCATGTGCTGGGGGAAATTAGTCGGAGAACTGCATAAATGTTGGGGTTTTTTACTATCAGGGTGGTTATAATTAATGCAGTTAATATGTTGAGAAACACTATTATTTTCTAAATGGTCAGTTAATTAGTATTCTGCATACTTTCTTTTTTATTATTCTCTTAAATGCATTTTACAAACACTGAAGTCCCAGCTCCAGCAGTAAGTACATTCACTAAAATCAAGGGAACTTGGAAGGGTTTGCAATCCCTTAACTTATTCCATACTAACAGTTTTAGAAACTTGGACAGTTTGGCTGAGGTTTCCAAAGTTACTTTGAAGAATTTGTTTCCTAGTTGTCAATTATTTTCCCAGGAAAGATGGTGACCAGATTTTGAACTGTTACTCTTTACTGAATGTGTAGGTTGGAGAAGGAAACAAAATCTTCTATGTTGTGGTATTTCACTGCCTTATGTGGATGATCTTAGGAACATCAGTTCAGCAGGAATGAAGTCCTTTATCTGCTGGTTCTTTTTGGACGTTTACTCCACATTTGGCCAGTCTATCTCCATTGGCCTGACCAAATTATTATCTTGAGACCACAAAATCTGCTGTCTGTGGGAAGGGTGCTCAGCATGCCAGTAAGGCACTGTCACAGGATGTTTCAACACCTTCTCTGTGAAAACTGGGATAGGGAGGACAAGTTATGGAGGAAGACTCTGAAGAGACAGTTGTGACCCCATGTTGTTTCAGTCTTCCAGCAATGAAAGTAAACCCACAGGTTCTCCAGGCTGCCACAGGACTGGTTGGCAGAATGGATGGGAGACGACCAAACAGCACTGAGTTCAGACAGAACAGTATCATACTCTCTGCTGAGACCATACTTGGGATAATACGATTTTGACCATGACCTTTAATTATTTAAATAACCTTGAAATATTACTCCAGTTCAGTAGTTTGTTGGTTTGTTTTTTTTTCTGTTCACTGATTGTTCCATAAATAGAATTCTAAGAAACACTCTAAACCTCTTGCACTGTAGTGCAAGATCAGCAAGAGAAACAGAATTAATTAGCTGCTTTGGCTGCCTCGAGGAATCAGAAACTTCCCAGAGGATGTAGTGATGTCAGTGCATTTTACATAGTAGAAAATGAGTTGGACTATTACAGTGCTCTGTACTGATCCCTTCCTCTCTCTATATATATTCCAATGCCCTGAAACAAAGTTTTCGTATCTGCATATGAAACAGACTATGTTCATTTTATTAACTAATACTCGACAAAACACAAGGTGTAGTTATCTACCTGGTGGGTAGATAGATGCCTTTTGAGGCATCTATGAGGACTAAGATATAAAAGTCATAAATAAAGACATCCACCAAGTTTTTCAATGGGATAATTCAGCTGCCAAGATCTGGGAACTTGAGGCTGTACTGATAAAAACAATGCTGAAATATTCAAGGCTGAAAAGGATAATTAGAGAAGATTGCTGTAGCATTTGATAGGAAAAATCATTTGCAAGCTATGTTCCACAGAAGATAGCATTCTCTTTCACTATCAAGCTCAAAGAGGAGATACAATTCCTCCTCAGCTTGGAGTGCCCTTTTTCATGTTTTTGCATGAGCCTGTTCATATCATGCTATGGACAACACCATAAGAAAGGAACAGACATTTCTGAGGCAACAGGTGATTACAGATTTAGAGACTGTAGCAATTGAAATGCAAGGTTAAAGGAACTGGTTTTCATGTTCTAGAGAGAGGAACATAGGGCCAGAAGAATGTAAAAAGATGCCCAAGTGGAGAGTCATCAATTTTTAACTTGCAAAAAAGTAATTGTTAATTTTCAACTAAGAAGATTTGACAGCACATGAGCCAACCTACCTCGATGGACAGTTAAGCTTAGGAAGAGATATCTGAAGCATCTGTTTTAACCTGAGTCTATGAAGGATGCCTTAGATCTTTGTAACATTGAAAGGACTAGCTACAGAGGCAGCAAGGAGGAACTAAAAGTGGCTTTAAACTAATGTTATCAGAAATGCAAGGAAACATCTCAAGTAGAACATGTTCTCTCTTGCCATTCTTTACTTTTTCACCCCCAGGGAGGCAGGAGCAGGACATGGCTGAGCTCAGGTGTTGGTGCCCTGTTGGCCTGTTGCTCAGAGAGTGAGAAGCAGGGTCCCTTGTTTCCCTTGTACAGCATCAGGAGCCACCGACACCCCATGGTATCACTGAACAGGTCAAGAGCTATTCTCACACCTTTCTGCTTCAGCCTCAAAGTTCCCATCTAGCCTTAAAGCTATCTTCAAGTTTCTTTTAACAGGTCACTTGTATCAAGACTAGGCTATGGTCCTACAGCCTTAAAACTGAAGAGGATTTGATCAATAAAAAGTCCTTTGTTTAGTATCCATCCTAGCCATGACCCAAGTCAGTTAGGGACTGCAGCCCTTCCCATCCTTACACAGGAAAGTCAGTCAGCACTTATGGTGGCAGTATTATTTCCCCTTCTGAAATTACCCACCTGGCCTCTAATTTTATTAATACACCTATTCTTGAAAAACACTCAGACTGCAGAAAACCCAAACAGTTCAGGAGACATTACATACACATCAAGCATTTAGCAGTCACTTCAATGTTTGAGGACACGAAGGAACATCTGGAAAGCAAAACATGCTGAGCAAAATAAAAGCTTTTTCCAAACTGGCAATCAGGAAACTAAGGCTGTAAAAGGGTCTGCTTTTTCCAGAGGGGAAAAAAAAAATTGGATCATGAAAGACGCTAGGGAAGGTCCAGAGGTCTCAAAACAGAGACCCCCTTCAGTTTCTTTCTTAGGACTCCTGTTCATCCATATAAAGCACCACTACTAAAGCAGTTGAGAGCTGTGGTTTACATTGAAATAGCCTTCAGGTGCCTTTAATCCCAGCTGGGTGTTCCTTGGTCAAAATTAAGTTGAAACCTTATTGCATCCTTCCCCTTCTCACAGCTTTACATTCTGAGGCAGACATACCCCACAACCTTTCTCTTCCCTTCCCTTGTTGCTCAGTTCTCAACAAGTCTGCAAGATGCTACAAAATGTTCCCATCACCTTATACAGGAAAACATGGATCCTGGAGCTTTGTCACATACAGGTATTCATGCACCTGTACAAATGCCTTCATCTTTGCAACTGATTTCCTACCTCCAGCTGGAGAGAGGCCAGAAAAGTCATCTTTGTGCTTGGCAACTCAAATGAAATGCAGATAGATTACCAGAAAGTCTTGCTGATAAGATTCAGAGAGTTCACCTCAGCAGCAGGATACTGTAACTTGCCCACTCAAGGCAGAGAGGGCATGGCCAGATCTTGCAGCAAGACAATAGACCATGATGATGGACAAAAGCAAGGAGACTCCACTGTTGTGGCCACTCCAGTAAAACTTTTAAATATTTGACAAGAGTCTTATTTAATATGATACCATACAGCTGTGAGGACATGGCTTGGAGGAAGATTTCCAACAAGATTTTAAGAATCAAGTTATTTAAGATGAAACAAAAATAAACCTACCATTTTATTATTTTAAAATAGTTTAAAAGTTTTGTTTCAGGTACAACTTTAAGGGGTTAAGAGAATCATGACATATTTACTCAACTCGGATTGCTAATAAAGGCACATAGCCTTCTTTTAATTTTGTAGAGGAACTCTTAACTTTTTGATTTGAAGAAAGATAGTATTCGTTGGCATTCAAAGCCAAAAGAATGAAGACAAGTGTAGTCCAGGGAAACTACTAATGCACCCAGATAGGGTTTCTTCCTCTTAAGCCCCTGCTGAGTAACTTCCAAAATTATTTTGATGTTATTCTGGATAGCAGCGTAGCCAATACTGACATACACACCAACAGAACTGTATTTCTGTGAAAATTCCAGGACTTACACAGTTTTTCACAACAGCCTTAAGTAATGAAATAGAATTTCAAGCTGATTAGAAAAGGGGATTTTACTTCAATGAAAAAATACATATGATTTTAACACATCCTCCTACACAGGAAAATCTGGAAGATGTAACAAAAGCAGTTTCACTGTGTCAGATGCAGTTACAGCTGTTTTACATTAATATTGAGGGAAACTCACATTATTTAAAAAGCTAGTTAAACATAGAGAACAACTCAGAATCCAGTCTTACTCTGGTATCAGAGATTATTTATTTTTCTTACAAGGTAATTCTCAATATTGCTTGAAATTTTTAGTGCACAGAATTTGTCTCAGAAAACATCAACAATAACAACACTATTTCTACCACCTCTGTGTTTAACTCACTGCGGGGTCCTGAAAAATCCTTTTTGGCTTTTGCCCCATAGTACAAGCTTGAAGTTTTTAAAGAATACACCAGAACTCATGACACAAAGCTCCAAGAGATTACAGCCAGTTCTGTGTCAGCCCTAATTTTGTGAATATGGACACGGTCACTTACACCATACTAACTTAGTTTCAGGAAAAGTTCAAGCCGGCCCTACTTAAAAGAAACACAAATTTAGAAAGAAAGCAAGGTCTTCTCATAGCTCTGATATAAGCTAAAGAATAAGGCCACTTAAACTTGGTCCTTTTTTTTTTCCATTAAAAAAAGGATGAAGGAAACATCATCAGTTAGGTTTACAAGTCACACCACTGAAGAAGAGATTGCTTCGGCTCACGAGGAGTAATGCAGGCACTAAAGGTGCACAACTGTGTACCCTGAAACAACTCTCACTAGCAGGCAGACTGTTCTAACAGGCTCCTTGTGACGGGAAATTTATTCCTAATGTTAGAACTAAAAGAGGAAGCTCTTCCATTATGCACATTCACTGCATGACCAGCCACTGCAGCTGAACAGCCATAGGGAGAATCAACAATTGAGCAGCAGTACAAAAACTGCAACAAAAATGAACAAATTAGCAGCAGTACTGCTGCTTAACGCGCCAAGTTCCTTCTATAAAGTAAACAATTTCAAGTTAAGTACAAATTCTTCCAAGCTGCTTTTAAATATCACACACACTATTCATATATTTACCTTAGTTCATCCCCTAAAGATAAAAAAAAATTCTATTGTGCTTTTCATGGCATATTTGTGTTATACTATTATGTAGTCTTCCTTTGCTGATTATTCAGTTTTGATGGGGGTCTACAAAATAAATTTTTGGAGTACTTGGTATTAGAATAACCAAACAGCTTTAATAAAAATTTATGCTGCCATTAAAAAGGCAGAGGATAAAAAAAAATTAAAGCTCCTTATTAACGTATTACTAAAATCTACAATATTCCACTAAGTTTACGTAGTCACAGCAACATTGCACTATTAAGAGGACAGTACATTTGTCAGGATCTGTTTATTGTCCACATACATAATTTATTAGCCAGTTATCTACAAGTATTATTTACCACAGGCAAACTAAATACTGTGCTTTTAAGAAACCTGCATAGAAATGATTGGATGTTTCTTTTATTTTGGACGTATTTACAAAAAGAATTTCTATGTGTTAGCAATAAATAATCCCAATATTCAAAATGTCAGTGCTCATGCACACACTGACAAGATGGCTGCATGCTTCAAAAATAATTTTTACAGTACAGTCTCCTTCATAGCCCTCTCTCTAATAGCAGAAAGTGCATTTTCTTTCATATTCTTTCTCCTTTTCTTCTGTTTTCATTTAGTCTTGCTTCTGAGGGATACAGCCTTCCATCTCAACAACTTCTGGCCAGCCTTCATACTTGTTTGTGTCTTTGTTATTCTTTATATGCTATAAAAGGAAAACATCAATCTGCCATTAACATGAAGTAATTTATCCTTTTGCTTTAACTCACAGCTTTAAGACACGTACTTATTTTCAGAGGAAAATGGACATGGACAAAAAAGAAACATCATTATTAACTTCTTGTGCTTTGAATCAAATACAACAATCTGTCAGTATTCACCTTTTAAAGTAACTTGCTCAGACAAGTGTATGGTAAAAACAGTTAAGCCATACTGGGAAAACATTTTTAAATTTTATTATAGAAGTTCGCTTAGGAAGAGAGAAGCAAGGAAATGACCAGCTGCATTAAAGCATGAACCACAAGGTAAAAATAAATAAGGCTGCTAAATTTACAAGGCAATGAAAACAAATAGTGAGATTTTAAAAAACATTTTATTTTTCCATCAAGCAACCATTTGCAGTCAGGTAAGACATTATCGCCTCCAAGAGTCTGCCACTGTTTCTGCACTTAGTTTCCCCTCCCTTGAAAAGCTGGCAGAAGAAAACACATCTTCCTTACTCTCCTACTACAAAGCTACTTTTACCAGTAATAAAAGGCAACGTTGACACACACCAGATTGTAAAAGCTAAAGTATGGGAATATATTCTATTTCAAAATTTGGCTATGGCAGCAATTTGAGAGAAGAGCAAAGCTAACAGCTGGGAACACCAACACCTTAACTATCCACTTAGCTCTTGGAAGTTCACCATTCTTAGTGCATCTAAAATACAACGCAAGGAGAAACTTTTGAATTGTTCAGTTTAATTTGATTCATTAAAAAGATAAATTATCTAGTTACTGGCATAGAAAGATCTACACTACGTAAGATTTTTTTTCTTATTTATGAATCACCAAAATATCGATTTTTTTTGGAATGTTTAAAAGAAGGAGGCTATTCAAGAAAAAAGCCTGAAAATAACTCTGTGTGCCAGTACTGCAATAGATACTCATCTTGAAAAAATGCATGGCATTTATAAAGCATGCCATGCCTCTATTAATGCAAGCTGTCAAATTCCAGGAAGCTACAGAATCACAAACCTGTTCAAATGGACTTTTAGTCTTAATTCCTTTTCCGCCGCAGAAGACCCAGTTGTCTCTGAAGCCAAGGTTAGTAATGGATGTGCTTCCTAATTCAGCAATGAGTTTCCGTGCTTCCTCATTGAGCCTTGGAAAAACCAGAGAATTCAGCATGTGAATAGAATACATGCCCTTAGAGCTTTCATTGCTCACTGTACCAGTCTGCTTTGATCTTATTTAATATCATTTAAGTCATTCAATATCGGGCAAGATCTATCTTTCAGAATCAGATCAGGCTAGTTCTGAAATCACCTGATGTAATGAGTGCTGCTCTTTTATACTATAATCTCAAGGAACCAGGATATAAACCTATCACTGCATCAACAAAAGCCAAGAACCCTCTCCTGCGAGAATTTATACATACATCTCAAGTCCTGTTAGCAATTCTCCAAGCAACTGAAAAAGTCAGCCTTTAAAGTAAACGTTGTTTGCAGGCTCAATCTGAAGTCTATATAAAGTAAAAGCTATTTTAGATTAGAAGAATTAAAAAAAAAATCTGAAAGAAGTTCTCATCTCCTTGGGGCCTCACACCATGGTCAGTGCCTGTAAACCCAAGTAGGATAATTTCAGTATCAAAAGGAAAACAATTCTGTAGGATAAGTTACCACTCCAAACTCTCCAAACAGCAGCTCTTTATTTCCTTCTTTAAGTTACTAAACATGCCTGCTTACCAAACAAGACATAAAACTTCTGATCACTACCACCTATTGAAATACAGCTGTATGACTCACTTTAGCCAAAATTATGAAGATTATTAAATACTGTAGAGGTTATTTGCCCAACCCATACTCCAACTTTCTCAAGCATTAGGGCATCGTGATTCTTCATAATTTTGTTTCCAAAAACTGGCATTTATATTTACTATCAACTACCAGTGGTAGTTGTGGTATTGTCAGTAGGCAGTTGTTCCTGTCTGTCAGCATGACAAGGCCAAATACAACTTCTTATTTAGCTGTATTCTATCTACACACAAACCTTCAAAAACATCAGCTGTAACATGATTGCTCAAGCAAAACTAACCCTATTTATTATCTAAAACATCAAAGAAGAAACGGAAAAGGTTGAAATGTAAAGTAACAAAACTATTTTAAACAGAACAACAGAGAGAAGATCCAACCTTGGCTATAACCCCAGTAAATTACTTTCTTCTTTCCTAAAAGCAGTGAATGTAAATGCACTTGACTCTTTACTGTAAAGATTGCACACTGCAAAGTCAGGACTTAGTCACAAGGAAGCTGCTTATATATCAAAAATACAGACAAGTGGTGGATAACAAATGAACCAGAAGAGGGAAAAAAAAATGTACAGACCACATTAACAAAAAAGTTAATTATTAGTAAAACAATGGAGGAAAAGGAAAGAAGTTTCAATTTTCACTGTGAAAAACACTCATTTGGATAGGATGATTTAAGTGAGCAGTAATTACAATACATATTCTACTGTAATTTTTAGTATCTATTGAAATTCACCCAATTTGTGCAAGTTGGAAGATAATACTTCAAAAGATCTAAACCCTCTTAGGCTACATCTAGACTCATAAATTGAATAGCTTTAGGGTGAAACAATAAAACACTGAGACCAAAAAGTATAAGGCTCACACAAGTCATCTCTGAGACTTTAAATATAAGGACACAGGCAAGGCTTTTTGGGAATGGTCTCTACCATCCTGTAACCACCAAACTTCATTTTGGAGTTGATCTGAAGAAAGTGTTGGATGGAACAAACTACTTTCCACCAGAGCATGTTCTCATAACCATGCTCCTATGTCTGGACCTATCTGAATTTACTAGCCTAAGACAGAAAGAGCTATCAGCAATAGAAAAATCAGCACACCAATATCTGCTTAGTTTTAGCTTGATCTTTGTTATGCCCAAATCACATCTGCATTAAAAAACTAATAAACTGAAAGTATTGTTTCAAATCTGTCACCTTGGAAAAACAAAACCTTATTAAAAGTGATTGTGTGATAATGTATTTTTTTCAGTGTAACAGAGCATGTAAAAGTTTAAGCAACAGTTGCTGTTTACTATCAATTACATACTTGGTTGCACCATCATCGTATGTTGCCATTAACACAATTGTTCCGTCCTGGATGGTCTTCAGAAATTCAATAAGCGGTGCCACATCTGAGAAGAAAGAGAACATAAAACTGTTTAATAATAAGCAACAATTCTGTATTTATATGTCTGCAATGTCCTTCTGCAAAGATATTACTTTTAACATTATTTGTAGAGTTAATATATATATTTATATATATAAAATATATAAAATATTTGTAAATATATCTTTATAAAAAGATGTTGAGTGAGAGAAAGCTAAAATGCATCAGAGAACTCATATTTTATAGAAAGAGTTTAACCCATATTGTGTAAAGACATAACCACTAGTGAGAACTACTCTGGAGAACAAGTCTGATTAACCACACCATTCCCTCCCACCTCAACTACTTGTGTTTCTTCAAAGTTGAACTCTCCTCACAATTACAAAGGTAGAGGTGGAGCACACCCTTAACTATCACCTTAAATCTCCAGAGCAAATGGTGTCTGGACAAGAAGGAAGGGAAAAAGCACATTTGTTTTTTCTCTCTGACCAGTGTAATTGCACCTACCTCCTCCCCACATGTCAAAGAACTTAGTATCTAATAATTCTCCTGTTCTCCCTGAAGGAAAAGAGAAAAAGAAACATTTGGTGCCATCAAATATAGCCAAAATTATTTTACAGATAACATGCCCAACTCCTCTTACACTCTTTCAGACAAAGTGCTGCATAAGCCACTAGATAAATGAATCATGGTAACTTTTCTTTTATGAAAACAGTGTAGTGGTTTGTGGAGAAGTGCAGGAAAAAGTGAGAGAAAAAAAGTGAGAAGATCCATGAAAGTGTTGGAGGCCAGGTTGGATGCAGTTTTAAGCAACCTGGTCTAGTACAAGGTGTCCCTGCCCATGGCAGGGGGTTGGGTGATCTCTAAGGTCCCTTCAAGCACAGACTATGATTCTAGGCAAAATTCTGGTTTTGTTTCAAGTGGAATCAATTTTCAAGCGGAAAATAAATGAAAACACCCACAGGCCTAAAACCAACATAATGTATTCAGTTCATATATCTGCCTTTTTTTAAAGTTGGCTTTGCAAAAATAAGACAGTATAGCTATAGACTGCCTTTTGTGTCACATGGAAAGTCAGAAAGATTAAAATTAGACTGCACGTTTTGCTATGGAGTGGAAATTGTAAGTAGATTTGAACATCCAGAATAAATAGAAGAAAGTGGACAATAGTATATCTCATTACCTTTTTTTATTATGCTGTCTACAAAGGAGTATTTGATGGAAGGTGGAGGTTTTTTTTAATATATACATTCATTTAAAGTTTGGAAGACAGAGAGAAAGACTGGAGCTATAAAATACAAAGATAGGTATTTTGGTTTTGAACAGATTGAGACAATTTAGGAAAGCAACACAGGATTAAGAAGCACTGTTCAAGTTACGCCTTAGATGATGTAAATCTGAGCACAATCCACAAATAACAAGAATTTATTTTGCAGTGAGATGACAAAGTGCTATCTCAGTGCTACAAGGAACTGTTTCCTACACATTAAGGACAAATGTGCCAGTACTGACATTCAGTTCAGCTTTCAAGGTAACAAACAGTTAAATTCGTTTGGTTTTAGTGAAAATTACGAACCCTGAAGATAATTACTTAACATGATGTATTTACAGGCTAGATCTACAGACCAAATATACTGATTCAAGCGAGGAAATAATGAACTGGTCTTTCTACATAGTTACAAAAACATTAAAGAAGCTAAAAAAGTTTCACTGAAAACAGAGCAACAGAAGAATACAGTCTACAGTTTAATTAGTGGTGGCAACACACAAGGTCAAAAGAAGCAGCACGCATCTCATGTCTTTTTCCATTTTTCCGTGTGTTAGGAATTTACATGATGTATCAAGACAGCCACTACAGCACTCGACACTACTATTTTTACAACTCCTTTCTAGAAACAAAAATGCACTGGGAATTTCTACTTTGTAACAAGGTGTCAGTGCCAATATCTGACATTATCTCAGTATAAATAAGCTGAATACTTCCTTTTCTCCTTGGTGCTTGCCTTTCACCACCCCATAGTATTTCACCTTAAATCTCAGAAACAATTTGAAAATGAAGACAATCTGCCCACTTAAAATGTCACTTACCATTGACCAGGGCCACATTTATTCCTCTGCCAACATTATTTTTAACTCCACTCATTAAACTGAAACAAAATAAATATTTTTATTTTTAATATGACAATCTTCTGATGTGAAATTATTTCTGTTTTTTAAATAGATTCAAATTCTAAGAGATACATAGTTAAAAGACTACATGAGTTCATGAGTACTTAAATTAAGCAAAATCTCCTTGAACTAATCTGCGTTCTTCTGTACCACTGAATTAAGAATAATTTATTAAGTATCCCTAGTCATATTGATCTATTTTGATTGCTTAATCATGGTTTTGAAGCATGTCTGTATATTAAATGTGTCACAAAAAATAGTGTTATTTATGTAGTTACATTATTAACATATTAAAAAAATAACCAAATATTAATTTGTGGAGCTCAGCAGAGTCACATAACCAACATTTTAGTCCTTTTTTTTTTTTAAGCACAAAATGAACAAAAATGTGTTCATGAATTTAAAGCAAACCAAACAGAAGCACTTAAAATTCACATTAAAAAAACAAGAAAGGCAAAGCACTTAGCTACTCATATACATATGAGTATGGATGTGCAACTGCAAGAAAAATAGTTAGCACACTGATGGGACTTTAAAGCAGAAGTTGCATACAGTCTTGGACTACAATCACACATCCCCAAAAAATGTCACAATCTATGAGAGTAATTTATTGACCAAACACAGAGAGGCAAAGGGGTTGAAAAGAAGAGTCCCATTGTGAAATGGAAACCCTTCAGAGCAGTATGGAAGAGGTAACAGGAATGTTAAGATTTAGGCAGGATGCTGTGCTGCCTTAGACCATGGGGGCTGTACCACTCCAGTGAGAGGAAGCTTCCAGACCTGCTCATCCCTGTTCACTGGCTCTGTGTGAAGAACTCTGTTCTGCCCTCAGGCCCCAAATATCCCAGCATTAACATTTTGAAGCTAGGATTAAAAGAGGGAACATAAACAGGACAAATAGAAGTTTGGAACAATTACATGATTTAAGATAATGGAGAAGCCTTCAGCTGAGATTAAAGAAAGCATCTCAGCAAAAGCATATAGGTGGACACATGTCCTTAGTTACAAACACACTCTAGCAGATGCTTTAATTCCATCCTGATCAGGATTTCTCTAACCTCCCTAGCTGGCTTTAGGAAGGGGCTGCACATGTGTACAATCCAGTTTTGTTCAAAAATTTTTTCACATTTCTTCTGCAGCAATATGATATTCAGGTCACATCTGAACACCTGTTCTAAGCAATGCATCTTTACACACACAGCTCCCATGCCAGTGTTCTCATGCCAACCTCTTAGTGATAGGCTAGAAACAAGAAATGGTCTATCACAGTATGTCAAAAATCTTCCTCTCTGGTGCTATCTGTTGCACCCAGGATGAAGACAGAAGCCAACATTTAGAGGAATGTCAAACTGAATAGACAAGTATCAGAAACAGACTCAGTATTCAGTGAGGCTGTGAAAGACTACCAGATAATGGCAAGTCTTGGTACAGTGAATTTAAAAGGTTTTAAAGAACTAGTAATCAGAGATAATAGAGTTCATATTCTTGTGTTAGTCCCTTAAGTTATACTATCTTCCAAAACATGTGATTTAAATTAAAATGCTAAATCAGTAAATTCTGAAAGAAAATACTAGAAATTTTCTGCTGAAATGCAGAATTCAGTTCTGGTTAGCAGGGAACTCTAGAAGTATTGTAGCCACTGGAGGATCACTTCTGCTCTGATCATCTGATTTTCATGTCATATCTGAGCATCCATTCTAAACAGGATAAACATGGCAAGTAAAGACTGGAACATAAATGAATAAAGGTACTGAAGTTCTGAACACATTCCTCTCCTCCTGCAGAATTTAGTGGGCATTTCATTTACCAAAAAGATTAAGAAATTCCTTTCATTTTAACTACAAAATTCTCTGTAAATAAATACCAGTCCAAAAATATCTAATACTGTGGTGACTAGACACTGAAATTCCACATATTCATAAAGTTATAATGGACTCAGATAACAAAACCTGCAACTATGAATACAAGAATTACTTGTTACTAAAGGATTGTAGTACAACATTTTGCAGTTAGGTTACTGTGGCACAATCATGCAACTGGTTTCTTAATAAAGTAAAACTGCATGGAGAAGTTGCTGCTAAAGAAGTAAATACAGCCCCTTCTAAAAAGCCCATGAAGTAGCAACTACAGTATTTTATATTTTGATGATAAGTCCAGTATGTTTTTTCTAATTCTAATTATGGTCTCCCAATATAGAAGAAGGCTATAACTGAACTTGTATACAGCAGAAATCATGTTTCACATTAAAATATCTATATAATTAAAAAGAGAATTTGAGAAATTACTTGCATTCTGAATTGTATCAGCACCTTTAGTGCTTTCATAAGGCAAGGGACATCCTTACATTTAATACATAGGAAATATACTCTTCTCTGTAAATATCATATACAAATTATGAGAAGTTTTTCCTGGTGTCCTGTCTTGGAAGTATGAAGAACACAGAGTAATCAGGAAAAAAAACCCTTTTTGCAGGTGTGAGCTCAAAAATTATCTCTAAAAATAGAGCTACTTGAGAGGAAATGAGGTTTTTTCAGAGCTCTGATACATTATATACATTTGAGACTTGAGCCTGTGCACCATCACAACACAACAGGCTGCAATGCAACAACTTCTCACAGGAGGGCAGCCCTTCATCAGTTTTAGAATTCTTCCAAGAATTTACAGTCGAGAGCTTTTGAAAGAGAAATAAAACATCTTATGAGAAAAACAGGAGATCATATAAAATCAATCAAATTTTCTGGTGGACATTTAAAAAGACATGATCAGTTCCCCTCTGAAGGAATTCAGAAAGATGTTTGCCAAGGAAAACTGGACTTTAGAATCCAATAGCTGTGCACTAAACTACCCAGTTAGAGGACTTTTTCCAGCAACTACCTTCTTTTCATCACTTTCTTCTGCAAAATATCCAGTAGAGGATTTTTTTTTTGACAGAAATAACAAAAATCTTCTTAGTTAATCAGTCAGCAAGAAAAAAAACAGTCAAAAATCCCAAACTAAACAAACCTACAATCCTGAAATAAAATATTACTGCATTCTCACAACTTTTAATCATTGAATCAGCTTAAGTCTTCACAGATATTAAGTTTCCTATATTAAGCAACCAGAACGAGGCAGTTGCACGTTTCATAACACCAGCAGAAATACCATGCTGATAGATCAGATAAGCCTGCCCAAGGTCATCAAGCAGGGTACCAGTAAGAATGGACGGCAGAAGGAGCAGCTTGGAGTCCCTACGTGCCAAGGTGAGCTCCTGCTGAGCACGTGCTCCCCAATTACACTGGGATGCTCTGCTGCAAACTGACTCCCACACAAGCCAGCAAGCTTGAGCTAAGCCAGCCTTACTGAGGAAGGCTAGTTAGTGCTAAAAATAGTGTCCTTTTTAAGATCACTTGAGGCTAATCTTACAGTTAGAGAGTAAAGGGATCGAAAATGCTACCAATACATTTTTTTCTCTTATACATGAATTCTCCTATTTACTCTACTATGTGGGGTTCTGTTGTTCATAGAGAAGTTGCCACTGGCTCTAGAATTCATTAGCACCAGCTGCTGTACGTGCTGTCTGTACTAATATAGTGTGAGCTGAGAAACAGCTAAACTGGAGTCGTTTAAATGCAAGTGGAAGGGAAAGGCGCTAAGTGTGACTGATATTAAAATTATTCTCCTTCTAACAACACTATGTCACCTGCAAAATCAAGTTGATAGATTATGTTACAGGAAGCTGCACACTCTAGATGACAATGAATATGAACAATTTAAGAGGGAAAACACAGACTAAAAATACTAATATTCCCATTATGGGCATTACTGAAAAGTATTCAGTTAAATAACTCTATTCACCGTATTATTGACAACATTGTGTCAAAAGCAGTATTATTAAAAAGAGGACTTAAAACCAAACTGTGTCTCAAGTAGTTATTTTCCTCATTTTATAATTATTTTAAGTTTATTAACTTAAGTTAGCACCAGCACAGTTAAATAACTATTGATCATTAAAATACTATTTTTTCCTTCTGAAGTCAGCCTTTAAAGTAGAAAATATGTTCTGACATTGGCACTGAGGAAATACAGTTTAAAAGATTACTTGCAAAAGACAATACAATTATTCCCTGAATTACTATTAGAGGCACAAAGACAAGTTACTTAGAGACAAGTGTACATCTGACTTGACAAAGCCCAATTAGCCCTTCAGTCTGTAAACTTGAAACAAAGTGCAAGCTATCTTGCATGTGTTAAAATAACATGTTTCTGCATTTACTGCAGAGTTTTAAGTGTGCTTCATCAGAGATATGGTTATAATACAATGCGACTTCTTCATAAAGGCAAACTGTTTGCAAAAAAACCCTAATTTAAACTGCTGATTTTATGTGCAAAGTGATCTAAGTATTTGAAAGAGACACTTAGAAACAACAGGTGAAAATACTTACACATTATCCTCTACACAAATTTTAGGTCCAACTACATTTGCTGCTCCACTTGACATTTTGAATGCAAAATGCTTTTCAGGGCAAGCTTTAGCGATCCCACACTTGTATCTTGGAGGTTTTGTAGCTTTCAAAAGGAAATAAACCAAGATTTCAGAGAGAACACTACAGGTAGGCTAACAGACAAATATCAGTTACTTATCTGAAGGAATTCAGGGAAAAGAGCAAACACAAACACTATCACATCTGTGTTACATAGCAGCTTAAAATAATCTTGAGTTCCTGAAGCACCTCATTATTCCAACTTCTTGTTGTCACCCTGTTGCTTGTTCTGGCACTGTCATCAAAAGCCACAAGCCAAAACTACAAAACAGACTTTACCAGAAATTTAGGAAAATCAGGAGAAGAGGAAAATTAGTTTCTGATTGCATTGAAGTGTAATTAAGACTTTCTTAACTATGAAAATTCATCAGTCTTTCTGTTATTAGTAAAAGCAAATCACAGCAGTAATACATGCATATGAATACTCACAGCGTGCAGCTGCATCCAATGCTGATCTAGCTAAAATGAAAACAGAAAGTTTTACAAGATGTTGCTATTAAAGTGTCATCTGCTATATAATACCCTATAAATGTAAAATCTTCCTGTACCCCTACAAAAACTGGCTGGTTGAAATTAAGTATCAAATACACCTGAATATTATGCTGCAATATAAAAAACACTTTTATGCAGAAGAATCAAAGTGATCAGGAATCCCATTCAGAAGCACTGCCTTAATTTATGACTGAGTCATGGAGAGTCATGGAGTCAAAAACCCACAGAGATCCAAAACCTCTGAGAATTTATAGAGTTCTAGGCATTAAAGTGAAATTAATTCCCTCCTTAAAGCTTCACTGGGATGAGGTTCCTTTCACCTAAACTGGAAGCCTGCAGCTCAGATGTATTTCAACCTAACCATTCATGACTCCCTTTCTTGGCATACAAAAAGACACGAGTGCCCCCATCTGAACGACACCTCTGTCTCTTCCGTGGTTACTAAAGATGTCTCTGCTGACTGGTTTGGATGGCAGCTCACACTGCAGTAACCCGGAGTTTAAGAACACAAACTCCAGCCAAGTACCAAAAACTGTTAGGGGTTTTTTTGGTAAAGAAAAGCACCTTGTAAGATAATTCTGGTTCAGAATAGACTCAGAATTTTGAGACACCTCAGCTGCTGATCTTTCTCTGTGTAGAACCTGGGTACATCTGAAATGTTTTGATTACTACACATTCAACTTAACACGGTCCCTGCACAAGAGAACAAGCCCACCCAAAACAAATTCTTTAGCAGTAATAGTAAGGCAGAACACAGATCTCCAGAAACATGGTTCAAGTTGCCTAGTTTATTACTCTACACTAAGAATGCATTTCCAGTAAACAAAGAAAGAGCAGGCAAAATGATGTATCCTTGGCAGGTAAAAGAATCAAACTCATTAAGAGAGTAAGTTAAATATTTCATACAGAAAATAAATTAATACACATATTACATAAAAATATAACAAGCACAGATATTAAACACAGAATTCTTAGGCTGAAGAGCCTAAAGCAAAATGAATGTGATATTCTTGATAAAGGCTCAAGTAAATATTAATAGATGTCCACAGAAAAAAAGTCATCACTTACCAAATATGTGTCCTAAGTTTGAATCCATTTTTATTTCAAACACTTGAGATATGACATAAAACGTCAATAAAAATATTGCTATAACTACTACCAACTTTGCAGCACCTGTTAAGAAACAGAAAAAAGTTACAAAAAATTTTCTGGAAATGGTTACATTAGTTTACCAAAATAAGCAACATGAGAAATGTGTATCAGATTACATTCCAGGGAACTCAGAAACAGGATGATCATTTGCAGACTTAATGAACAGAATAAATCTGAAAAAGGTATTGATGTTATGGATGAATATTATAATGTAGGATGGATATTATAATGCAGAATGTAACTGCACCAATCCATGGGTTAGCATATCAAATGCACACTCTGGTCTTAACTTTCTCCACCTTTATGCTTGTCTGACACCATAGTACACCAACTCAGCTGAGCAGCCAGGAGAAACAAGACTTTTCCATGAAACTCCAGCTTAACCAAATGAGCTAAGATGATCTACCTGACTGTTGTTCAAAGGCAAAATTCCCACTTTCCCCATGCCACTTCCCTGCTCTCAGCCACGAGTACTTGGTTCCTCAGTGTTCACAAACACTGTGTTTCCCCCTGCCCTTAACTTGAGTAACCTCTGTTTTAATGCATGGCCCAGACTGAGTGATTAGGGATCTGTTTATATACTTCAGCTTGGCTGCTAAGGTCAGCTAGCTCTGAGTATTACATTAAAACAAACAAACCAACCAACCAACAACAAAAAACCCCAAACTCAAACTGCCAGCCAACCAAGCATCCTTGAAACATCCTCACCTATTTTTCAAAAAACTCATACTAATGACCTTCAAAAACCAAGTTTGATGACTCAAAGGCTATTTTAAAATAAGTAAGAAAAAGCAGTACCTCTCCCTTCCCCCTTTTAATATACTGAAGAGTCAGGTAGCTTGAAGTTTTACAAGCCTAAGTCCCTCCAGTGCTGAGTGGCCAATCTACTTCCTGGGAGAAGAGCTGTAAGCACACAACCACAGCAACTTACAAACATCTGAAATGGAAATGTGTATGATACTGCCACAAACCTCACAATTTTTTAGCATAATTTGCAATACATTTTTACAGAATACTCCACTCTTAACTGACTTCAAAATACTGACTGAGAGTAGAAGTCAGGTGAGGTGCATCTGATCAACATCCTGCCTTCCTATCTCATTGCAGTATGTCAAGCTGGTTGGAAGAATCAATCTAAAAGCATGCTTCTTTTTCTCAGATTGCCAGCCAAATACATCCTCTAGAAAAAAACCAAACTTATATAGTCCTGCAGATCCCAGACTGCTGCTGTGATGGGCTGTTCAGAAAATCTTAAAATAGACAGATTACTCAGCCTTCAGAAGGATGAGAGATGTTAATTAATCCTTCCAAAAGGCTAAAAAAAGATAAGGGGATAGAAAAAGAAGGAAGATGAAGAAAGATTTTTCTAAGGGTTTTTGGTTTGTATTTTCATTTGTTGTTTCATGTGTGAGCACATACATACTGTGATGAAAGAAAACAAAGGTGCAAACCCAACTTCAAAATATTATGCTGGAATTTCAAAGATCACTTGAAAGGAAGGGAACCATGTGTTAGCACTGGAGAAACAGATGATATGAACATATGTTAAAAAGTGAGGTAAAGGTTTTCCAAGCAACACTACTTAAAATCACAAGATGGCACCAGGCTTTGGAATGTGTCATCTAGCAGGTGGCATTTGGAGAGCATGTTGTTTCAGTATATTGTATGTGAGATGAACAGGAACTCAGTCTGAGGACTGACCATCCCCTCTACTCTATATTCTGTGCTTTTCAACTGAACTGCAAGTGCTCCCTTCAAAGGAAGGGTAAGAAATCTAGAAGGTTCTTCAAGCATTTGAACCAAAACTGGCATGTTTGCTACAGGTGAAATGTTCTATAGGAACTGCTGTATCTTCTTTGTGCTATTTAGCAAAAAAAAAAAAAAAAAAAAAAAAAAAAAAAAGGATGGAAGGGAAAAAAAAACCTGAACATGTTTGGAAAGTCATTTTACAGGCAAATCAGGTACCTAAAAATTGGAGCATTTTCCAGTTTTTTATCAGATTTACTTTAGCAGAGTGCTCCCAGTTATACATATTGTGGTTAATAAAGCAAATTTAGGAGCAGTGACAGAAATCAACTAATTTCATGCATTAACAGAGTCTTCGAAAAGGTGTCATTTTCTCCTAGAAGAGGCAACAGTTTCTCCTTCTGCAAAATAACACTGTAACTATTGATAAAAGTGCAGTGCATCAGAAACTCAAAACTGTTCCATTGCTACACAGGCTACTCTCCTGTGACAAAATGTCTAAAATAATGTTTTCTTTTAACGTTATATTGGCAAAGATCTTATTTTTACAACCACTATACCTTCTGTCTAGTAGAATTAGATTCTCAAACCCTGCACTACAGTAACTTACCTCAATGAAAAGGCTTTTATAGTTTTCAAACTCCCAGCAACCATTCAGAAAGTTTCAGACACTTAAAAGAGCACAGAGCAATTTTAACTAGGGTGAGAGGTGGGGAAGAAATGGCTTAAGACAACCATTGACCATTTCCTTATTCCTTCATCATCTTACAGAAATAGCAGCCAAATTATGTCAAATCATGACACCTTAAGCAGTCACTACAGATCAGCTAGTGCGTTTTAACAAGGTGATTGCTCCTTGACCATCCCAAATTCCAAAATGAGTTTCATTAAACATCAATAAGATAGAACAGCAATGCTTGTTATGCCAGTTAAGTGAAGCATACCCTGACAAAGTCTGATGAGGATACCAAACTGAGTGAGGAAGTGGTCACATCTAAAGGGAGAGCCAACCTGCAGCAACACCTGGATAGGCTGGAAGAGTGGGCTAACACTAACAGTGAACTTCAACAAGCACGAGTATAAGGTCTTCCACCCCAAAAATCATAATCCAGGAGTAAAGAACAGACTGGAATCTACCCAGCTGGTGAGCAGCTCTGTGAAAAGGGACCAGGGGATCCTGGTGGACAACAAGCCAATACAAATGGAGGGTGCTGGCAAAGAAGATAACAGGATGCTGGCCTGCATCAACAACGGGACCACCAGCAGAGAAAGAGAAAGTCATTATCCCTCTGCACAGCACTTGCCAGGCCACACTCCCTTCAGTTTTGGACACTGCTATTAAAAAAAAAAAAAAAAAGACAAAGATATGGACAATCTAGAGAGAGTCCAACACAAAGATGATCAAAGGACTGGGAAGCCTGCCAGATGAGGAAAGGCTGAGACTACTGGGTTTGTTCAGCCTTGAGAAAAGACTTACAGGAGGACTTAGTACCATGTTCCAGTATTTCAAGGGTGGCTACAAAGAAGGTGGATTCTCTCTTTCTGCAAAGAGTCACATTAAAAACAAGAGGCGTGGTGGGTACAAGTTATTCTGGGGAAGATTTCCGTTGGACACGGAAAATTTTTCACAATGAGAACAATCAGACATTGGAATAATCTCCGCAGGGAAGTGGTGGACTCCCCAACATTAGCCACTTTAAAATTTGACTGGACAGAATGCTGGGCCATTGCGGAAAGATGGCTAGGGTTCAAACTAGAGGAAGTTATAACAGTATGAAAATTATAGGGTAAAATATAGCTGCTACTCCCTGGATGGAATGCTTTGAGCATGCTCAAAACCTATCCCACAGTGATTCCCCACACAAACAATCTGCAACCTCAAGCACATGCTACTGGGGAACAGAGGGCGGAGCAGAGTGGAAACACCTTGGCCAGGCTCTGTTGAAATCAGATAGTACTTTGTAGCTGATAAACCTGCACAGCACCTGTCAACCAAGGGAGCCAGCAGGTATCTTGCTGCTGAACCAGCAACTGTGGTCAAATCACTCTCCTGAGATGAACTTGGTTCTTCGTAACTTAATTGTAATATTAACCCACACCATCATCCCAAAGTTGGTCATCCCAAGGTATGACCACCCCTCACTGAACATGCGCTCTATATTTTATTGACTATAACTGTAACAGCGAAGAAAGACAATTTTTCACCAATGAGTAACAAAAGTATGTATTACTAGAGTCACTCAAAATCCACCCACATGAAAAGGAAGTTCACTGAAGGGTCCCCACAATAGGACACTGACAGACTAGTCAGGCACAAGGGCCTTGGCTTTCCTGGCGTGCTGACAGACTAGTCAGAAACTCAAGGTTTGAGGAAATCTCCACTTTTCACAAGACAAACATCTTGTCTAGACCATGCTTTTGCCAAGAAATGTCGGACCAGATGATTCTTGAGATCCCTTTTAACCTGGTATTCTATGATTCTATGACTTTAAAACCTTATTGTCATAACTTGTTATTGTTTTTCATAGCAGTTGTTTCACATACGACCAAAGTCTGATTTTACTGAGCATACTTACCTGCTATTCTCATGTTTAGTCTTCAGCCAGCTAATGACACTATTGCATAAAAACAGCCACCTATGGGAAACAAAAAACAAAACAAAACAAAAACTAAGAACCACTTCACTGTAATTACAGCCAAAAAATCACTTTTGTGATGAGTAAAAAACCCCAGAGATTTTCTAGTTAATAAAATTGATGATGATTGTTCTGAATACCTATTTCTTAATGCTCACAGTTAAGGAAAGATTTAAGATGGATTTCTGATGTCTTGCTTTCATTTGTTCCTCCACTAAACAAGTGTTCTGAAAAAACATTACTTTCATCTAATCCACTACAAATTCAGTTTAACTTTCAATCATTCAATCTGTGACCTAAGTACTTACCAGTGCTCTATCTAGGCAGACTTTAGTTTCCTAAAGCTATGTGGTAAAAGTCAACAACTCCACCTGCACTCCTTCAAAACTCTACGTGCCTTCTGGGTGCAAGTTGTAATTTGGCAACATAGCATAGCCAACTATGCTTTGGAGAGAAAATATTTAAGCATTTTGGCCTTTAGGATACCACATAAACTGCATTCAATGGAACTGAAAGAAGGCCAATACTTTAACCTATGCATTACAGAAATGCAGTAACACGTTTGTCACTCATAGGTACAGCCAGAGGAATAACATGACAGTCAATGACGATAGAAGCACCAACCCTAGTACTCCAATTATTTCAGAATAAACGGAAAACCACTCTAAGCAAACAGCACCTAAGCACCCACAGGCTTCACCACAGAGAGTCAAAGTGGGCCACAAACTCCACAGGCTCTGCACAAAAGCTCCCACCTCCTCTTCCTCGAGCACCACAGGGTCCAGGGGTTGTACCAAATCTTCTGCCCTCTCCCTGCAGAGCCATGCTCATGTTCAGTCCTGGACGGTCCAGGCTGCACTGAGCCTGGACATCTGGCTCAGCTTTCCCTCAATTCAGGGATCTTGTTCAGTCATCTACACTAAGGCCACATTTGAAAACATGTAATCAGCTATCACTCTAATCCAAGTAGCTGTCCCACACCCTTATCAAAAGCTACGGCATCCCTGACCTTCTCCAGTCCTATGCGACAATTTTGAAAACCATCAAAATCGTTTACAAATTATTAGAAAAACTGTTGTTATTAGAAACACAAATTATTTGGAGACAAGCACCAAAACACCCACATAGTTCTCATGGTCTATGCTAGGGAGAAAAAATTGGTATTATGCAGACAACCTTTTGCCTCCTCTTAGTTCAGTATTTTCAAGTTCAGTGATTTGAGTCCAGATCCTCTTTGCCAAAGACTCAGTCATTATGCTCTATCCCTTCAAGTTTACAAGAAAATGGTCAGCAGAGAAATAAACAGGGAAAAAAACTGTAAATACAGAAATATTTATTTCTATTCTATTAGAATTTGAAAATATTTATCACCAAAGTTTAAAAGCAGACAAATGTTTTTGAATGTTAATGTTGTACTGTAAGGGAAATCTCACAGCTATCACAGACCGTAATACATCCATTTAGCTGTAGCCATACGTATTATACCCTCATATAGTAACTTCTTTCAGTAACAGGCCAGTATTTATCTGTCTTGTAAAAAGGCAAAGAAGAATCCGTCAGGGCAGATAAACTCATTTTATTTCAAAGTCTGAACAGAATTATTCTAGGCTTCTTCCTCTCCACACACCCAGAAATATATCAATGTTATAATAAACACTGTCTGTACTTTGAACAACTACAAGCTTCTTTTAAGTCCACACTGAAAAAAAGAAGTTTCTTTTTTTGTTTTACTGTAAACAAAAACATATTACGAATTCAAAGCATGAAAAAAAAGAATATGAACAAAACCAGAAAAAGAATCTAAGTGAAACAATCGCATGACCTAACATTGACCCAGCATCCTCTTTCATCCACCTCAGGGATCATTACTTGCTGCAATCCACAAATAAGAGTATGCATTCTTTTTTAAGTGTGGAATGTTTTGTTTTAAATTTAAAAAAAGGAAATATAAGTGTCCTATGTCTCAACTTGAAAGGAATTTACAAAATTTAGTGATTATTTTTCTAAATTACAGTATACTGAAAAATCATGGGGTTTGATTTACAGAATAATACAGTAGTGCTACAGTACAGACAAGTGTTTCCAGCTGCAGGAAAATAATGTATGAATATAAAGTCCTTTTCTTACACTGCACTATGTTAGATTTTTTTTTTTAAGTATTTCAAGACAGTACAGGAATAAAACAGGACATGCCATGAACCCTTATGAATGCTTATAGATCATTACTCCACATCTTTGGCATTAGACCTCATAACTGAAATTAGAGAACTGATTAGAAAATTGATTTGGAATTTTTAATAGTGCACATTTTAGGATCATTTAAAAACAAAAAAAGAACACGAGACCACAACTAAGCTTGCTTGGATTCAGATGCACAAAACCAGTACCAACAACATTCCTTTGATTGCTTTAGAAGTGGGCCAAAATAACCCAAACACTATTTTTTTCTTATTTGGTGCAAGAGTCCATCAAGCAGAGGCAACAGAATTAGAACCTTAGTATCCTCCTGACTTATGAATATCGAGCAATACAAATAATCATTTATTACTACATTGTTCTTTGTCAGGCAGTACAAAAAGGCTCCCACGTATCACATGTTAGAGACTGAGGCAGGTGCAGCCCATAGCAGGGTTGACAGGCAGTGTCCTGATGAGTACAGCAGAACCCTACAGAGATGCAAAGGCCAAGGAAAATACCATAAAACAGGCAACAGAAGCAATCAACATCTCCAAGTTGCGAAGTTTGGGAAGTATTATGTGACTCAAACACAGATTTTCTTCAGACTGTTTTCTTAACACAAAACTTATGAAGTTTATCAGTCAAGGTCTACGACTTGGCCAGCAGAAAGAAACCAAAAATTCTCTCGTGGAGTAGTGCCTTGAAAAGAAAAGCTATCTACAAAAGAACCTGAACAGAAGAAGACAAGAAGTTACAGGTTATAAATCCTTCTTGAATGCTGGCATGTCATTGTCCAGTTCTCTGCATGGAGTTGCACATCCATCCATGCAAAAAAGATTACTTATTCTGGATACAAACTACTAGGGAGAGGATATATGGAAAGATGGGAGCTGAGGTTACTGGTTGCTTTATTTCTGCATCCTTGTGCATCCCAAACAACCTCCATGACAGTCTAAAATGCTCTGCATAGGGCATAGAAAACAGTAGCTTACAGTAATAAAAAAAGTAAGAGAAAACCAAAGGGCTTTCCCCCACCCTGCTCCACTTGTTTATTAACTTGGGTGCTATGGCATACTCAATGCAAATACAAAATATTTAATACATTAATCCTCAGAACTACTGCATGTATTTTTATTCATACCTAAACTAGTTTCAATAAGTAGACCAGCACATGCTTGCTTTTAAAAGTAACCTGTGTCTCTTGAGGGAACCCTGCTAGGTTCTTCCCAGAGGAAGCTTATAATATGACTTAATTTAGGAAAATTACAAGCCTATAATCCTTCCAAGCAAATCATCATCATATTTTGTTAGATGATATAAAGTTTCTAACACACCAAGACTGAGTTCTTTCTACATTAATGTGTTAGACAGAGTGGTCATCAAGCAAATTTTCCTCCTAGAATCATTATGCAAGAGGAAACTGCACTGAGATAATTGACAAATTAACAGTTCTTATTAATACTGCCTCACTGACATAATACTGAATGAAGTGCAGATTTCAGTCCTAAGATGAATGCAATTCAATTTGGTAAATTGTTTATCAGGCTTTTCTTGACACTTGTCCAGAGATGGTGCCATGGGGCACATGTCACTGGGGCAGGAGCACAGCCTCTGCCCTACTTACTGTGCAGAAAGCTGTGGCCACATGCCACAAACTTTGGTTTAAAAAGGGTTTCAAATACGATTGTAACAAATATCCTGAAGGATGATAATGAAACATGTAGATTAGTCTACTTCATTCCCAGGATAATAGTATTTCCATTAGCAACTTGATTGCATGAGTGGATTATGCTTACAAAATGGGCACACAAAAACAAGCAAAGATGAGAGGCAAGAATTAAGAAGGTCAAGATAATTTTGAATTCTGACCTTAGCTGATTAGGAAGAGGTCCCAAAATCAACAACAATACTCAATAAAACAGGAAGTAATACACTCCAAAATGGACATCAAGGGCAGCAAAACAAGCAGAAGAAATGGAAAAGGAGATTATAACAGCTCTCTAATATTGGGGTCAACAATGTTAACTGTTCATTGTGAACTGCACCAACAGGACTGCTGTGTATGGAAAAAAAAGCAATTGCTCTGCCTAAATAAACAAAAAATACCCTGCTATCTTGACTTTTAACTGAGACCCATGTGCAGTTTTTTTCCTAAGTCTATCTTAATGCATAATCCCCAAATGGAAGAATCTAGATAAGAATTATATGACCTAAATAAACCAACTAAGGGATAAAAGAATCAAGACTGCTTTGCAAGGAACTGTGAAAGAGAGAAGCAAGGATCAGACATCTTTATCTACAATCTTCAAGGTGTTTTTTTAAAATTTTTTTAGAAAACATATTTAATTTTTAAAAAATACTATTATTTATAACAAATCTAAAACATAAATTAAATACATTATTATTTTAAATATATATTTTTATAAGAGATATTTAAAAAAAAAATTCTGAGAAGAACCATTCCCAGTATTCCCTGGCTGCTGTTTACCTATTTGCAGTTATAATATTGAAGAAAAACAACATTCCAGTTACAAAAATAAACAAAAAATCTAAAAGGAGGCTGTAAATCATCGTAGAAGTCTGGAAACAGAGATCGTTTTTCTTAACACAGATAGTCTACAAGGTGTGAGTTAATGTCCCCTTCAATATTAAGCCCACATTTCTATACTATTACATGCAAATCTGTACCTAGGTTATGTAATATTAAATCTGTGGCAGCCTGAGATGCTTTGCATTCAATTCAGGAGAAAATTTTTCCAGGACCAGGACTTCTGTATTTGTATATTTTCTAGCACAATCAAATAATGTTATACCTGGTTTTGTATACCTGCAATATTTACTATTTGTATACCTGCAATATTTATTTATACCTGCTATATGTTGCTATGAATAGCATACACTGTACTAGAATTAAACAAGTATTCAAAATTACTTAGCGCAAAAAAAAAAAAAAAAAAAAAGCTTGAGCATTTATTTTAATTTCCAAGACTTTAGTAGATTAGGACATTATATTTTGCTTTTTTTCAGCAAAAATTGCATTCCTCAGTGACTAGCAGATGCATTTTATTCCTGTCAGAGAACAGCAAAAAATCCTCCAAACAAACAAAAAAATTAGCTTTTCATACCTGGTAAAATATAATCAATGAAACAATGTTGTGTTTAATCCAGCCGCCGTTGATATTTCAGTGTGTTGTGTTCAAGCAGTTCAGAGCAGTGGTGGTGTTTTTACTCAAATTCAGACAGAGAATTAGATATGTCAAGGACAGCATTAGCTATTCTTATGTGATTCCTGGTTTTACACCAGTGGTTGTGCCAACCTGAATTATATGCCGTAGACAAAACAGCAGAGACATTCAAAATCATTCAGGACTATTTTATTAAAATGCAGGATGCATTTTCTTATCCAGATGATTGCTTACTTTTCTGCTAGGCTACAAACAGTTTTTCCAATATGTTTATAAAATTAATTTAATTTGAAATTAGTGAATGACACACATACAAAAGAATTGTATATTTTAAAAACGAAACAGTATAACTCAATTTTATTGTATAATCATGCAGTATTTGTGTCTTCTGGAAACAGAGGCTATGACCCCAGTAGTTGCTCCCTACAGGGAGCACTCCTACATCCGTATGAATTCTTTGAGGTTCTGGCAGAACTCCACATAGGCAAAAGGTCTGTCCACACACAACAATTTAGAGACTCAAGAATATATATTTTCTTTTCTCCTTTGTGACAAATGGTACTATGAAGTAAAATTATTAATTTCTTATAAAAATGATAACACCCAAATTGTGTTCTTCCATATACATATTAAGGTTCATCTTGGTATTCCAAACAACTGAATCAGACCCAAAGTATTTGATTGTAAAAAAAAAAAAAGATTTTATTTTACTTCTATCAAATTATATCTACAACAAAGAAATGTAAATAAATTTAGGAAATGAAACCTGAGCTTATTCCAAAATTAAAAATAGATAATTCAGCTACTGTTGCATATCCTATGTTGTGAATACCTCTATGTGGTTTCACTTTAAGGAAAGGAAATACACATGAGAAGCAGCATTGTGCCAGAGCGTTTTGATACTTGATGTGCAAAACAAACCTTTCCCAAATGGCATGTCAAATCACTGACCATGCAAGCTTTTGCTAGTGGCATCAAGCCAGTACTTTCACCTTAGGAAACACACAAACCAGCCAGTCTCAAACACTGAAAAATTCTTATGAATCCAGAGAAGCTGAGATAAAAGTACTAAGGCATTCATTCTTCCCACAGAGAATGAAACTCAACCCACATTCTTTTTGCAATTAAAACAACAAAACCAAACCTATCCAAGAAAAAAAAAAAAAAACAACACAACCAATCAACAACAAAAAAAAGAATTTAGTCTTACAAGCACTCAATCCATACTTTGAAGACTCTTCTCAATTATTACACAAAATTTACTGGTCCATATAGTTAAGAATGTGATTTATGTTCCCTAAAACCCACACTATTTATACGTGATGAAGTAAATCGTACCATTGCTGCTGACGTATCCATCTAAGAGAATCTTAGCTCTGTGTTTCATGGGGTTCGATAACATCACATATTGAAGATCAGATAGATAAACTCCTCAAGGACAAATTAATGAACCTCATTCACCAACTTACTTCCCCACTTCATCACAGCAAACTACATAAATATCACGATAAGGATTTAAGAGAATAAGATACCTCAAACTATTTTGTAAATGAAACACTACTGTAATTACCACCTGTTCAAAAGTTCAAAACTAATTATTTGTTTTCTGCCATACTTTTAAGAAACAAATTACGATCTTGATTTCATAAGACAGCAAAGTCTGTTCAGTTTTTCCACAACAGGAAGTAAATAAAGCTTTGCAACACATTTATCTGTGGGATCACCAGGTCAGTTGCCTCGTGTCCTATTGCTCAGCCACACCAAGCAGAGCCTGGCTCCATCCTCTTGACACCCTTCCTTCAGACACTGACAGATTGATGAGGTCCTCTTTCAGTCATCTCAAAGCTGAACAGGCCCAGTTCTCTCAGCCCTTCCTTGTAAGAAAGATAGCCCATGCCTTAACTATCACTGCTGGACCTGCTCCAGGAGCTCCACGTGTCTCATGTACTGAGGACGTGATAGAACAACATACGACCATCACATAAGTTTACTTGAGAGTATGGTTACAGAACATAATTTTAGAAATAATTTCACAGAAAAAATATATCTAGGGACAATGTATTCTTTTTATATATTATATATTTGCATAATTTGCACACTTAAATATTTAGTTAACAACTAGCATACATCCACTGACTAAAATCCATCACAGACATTTTGTATCCTTTGATATGTTATAATCTAAGCATCATTGTGGGTGGGAAAATCTAAAGTTATGCTGCATAGGAATTTACTGTATGTCATTACCTAGGTGGAAATTTGCCACATTAGGAACATATAAACTCCTTCGAGGAACAGCATCCCTCAGTGACCGAAAGGTGCTTATTACAGTGAGCTCACCACTGAAACTCTATGCACAGCTGACACGAAGACGCTGATATGCAATCACTGCACACTGTAACAAACTCCTGATGCGATCCCCTCTGGATCATGCTGTTCTAAGAGAAATTCCCTAATTGTTACAGGAACTCCATTAATAAACTTCTGCCTGAATCAACTCAAATGCAGTTCCAAAACCATTCATATGTCACTGATATTCAGCTGATCAGCAAGCACATAGGCAGCCATGGCACTTCCATCAACCACCTCCCCTAGAAAGTGCAAGAGTATCAAGGCTGGTCCAAAATCAGAATTAAGTGCCTGGGAGCAGGTCAGGGGCATTCTAGCAGCAGTCATACTAGCAAACACCAGAGAAATGACGACTCACCTAACCAGTGATACCACAACAGATCAAAATAAAAAAATAAAAATTTTTGCTACTAGGAGATGGTTACTTTCTCCTCAGACAAAAGACAACCGGAGAGAGGGTGGGAGAAGGGAAGGAAGCCAGCCAGCCACAAGAAAGCAAGTCTTATGAATAGGGGGGAGACTGCCATGTATTTCAGTGTTAAGATTTTAACTGGACTGTCATGAGAACTAGCACTTGTTTGTACATATAAACACATTGTGCAACTTTCTAATACAGTCACATTAAATGTAGTGCAGAGTTTACTCCAGCAGCTCCCTCTGTCCTAATAGCCTTCCAAAGTTTTATCTCTGTTCCATGAAGTCTGTTCCACATTCTCTTGGCACTGAGGATATATGAGACCAAGGTTGGAAAATTCTAAGGTGCAGCTCAGTCTGCAAATGAAGATACAAACTATTTTTGTATTATAAAGATATGGTACTCTATATGGGGTGCAAAAGTAGCTGAACAATTCCAAAAGAGTAACTATTGTTAATGCCCTGTGAAAACTTTAGTGTGATTGAATTTCAGGAACTTTGCGTAAAATACCATTTAATATAGTCACCATTTATTATAAACATCAATGAACTACTGAAGAAGGATAAGATTTTAAAATTTGTGGATAACACCAAAACACTAGCAGATGGAAACAAATTACAGGGTGGAATTAGAGCTACAAATTATGCAGAAATATATTTATTTATTTTAGCAAAAAATTCCTAAAGTCCTCTCAGGATGCATACACCATTAACAAAAGTATGAGGAGGCTATGCTTGGATTCATGGTTAGACAGAGAATTTTAGATTATGAAGCCAGGAGCACCTATTTATAGGTTACAGATGCTTAAGCTAAGTAATGCTAAGAAATAAGACTTCAAGCAGCAATACCAGTTTGAAGTTACTCCTTCATCACACTTCTGTCGTGTTCTCATGTCACAACCTCAGGCCTACATAGTATTAGGAAGTATGAAAATTGATGAGATAGGTGACCTCACCTGCCAGGCTGCTCCAGCCCACTTGATTTTGCTCACTAAGGAAACTTAATGCAGTAAGAATATAAATTATGACAGATTAGAGGACAACTTTCAAAAATGTTGAGAGCATCAGGCTGCTAGTTTTGCTCACCCACGTCATGGTCTCACTGCAAGACTATCAGATTTCTGACATTAATGAAAATTACATTTTTACTAAGAATTTATATACAATCATGGTTTCAGACCAATGTGAGACTTCTCAGACAGATTCTTCCAAACTGCCAAACAATTACAAGAATTCTGTACTGTTGGCAGCAAAACAATTGTCACAGGGCTATGCAGCTGGCCACTGGCAGGTAAACATGGAGGTTTACAATAATTAGTCCTACACAGTCTCAGCAAATTTTAGTGACAAACTCAGAACTGAACATAGATATCACTCATATAATGACTCATAGACATACTGATTAAGGATTTAAGTAGAAAGACATGCAGCCATTACACTCACATGTCAATCCCCTGACTTCACTGGAACTACAGGTTTAAAAACCAGAACTTAAGTTCTATTTGAATAACAAATTCTCTCTGATCTCTTTAAATCTTTCAGAGCAAGCTCTCTGTGTCTGCTGTGGATTCATTATGGATACTTAATCCTTAGGCTACAAAATAATCTGTAAGCAGACAGGTATTTTTGCATAAACCAATCCATCTTATCATCTTATTAAAAAAACAAAACACATTTCCAGTATGTCAGTATTTTCCCCCAAAACCTGAAAACTAAACATTCAGGAATTCACTTTTCAAATATTAATTTTCCAAAGCTCCACTAAAATTTTGAACTCTTTCTACATTATCCCTCTCTTCTTAAAGCACGAAGAGCTCTGATGAAATGTGGGTGGTGACTGGATGGCTGCACTCAAAGAGCTGTGGTCAGTGGCCCAGTGTCCAAGGGACTAGAGCAGTGACAAGTGGTGTGCTTCAAAGGTTGGTATTGGGATGGTGATTAGACCTGACAGAGGTTTGCTAGACAGGTGGCAGGTAACCCATTCCTGGAAGCATTCAAGGCCAGGTCTGGATGGGGTTTTCAGCAACCTGGTCTAGTGGAAGGTGTCCCTGCCCATGGCAAGGAGACTGGAAACAGACTGTCTTTAAGATCCCTTCCAACTCAAACCATTCTATGATTCTATGAAGAGCAAATATGCCCTGAAGCACTCGGGTTGCACTTAGAGAGGCTGGGTAGGAACTCGTGGTTCCGTGTAGCAACCATTATTACCTATTTACTCTGCACTCTTACTGGGTGAAATGGTCAAGACTTTTGCAAAGAGATGGAAGAAACGGCCTGCAACAAACAGGTGCTTCCTCCATCCTGAAGTGATTAGATGTTATTACATGACAACAGCAAGCTATTAGCTTGTGAAGAGCCTACCTGCAGGCTTAAAGCAAGTCCCAAAACTCGTTGTGCCATCCAAACAACTATGCAAATCAACAGTTGAAAAAGATTTCTCCATACTTAAAAGAAACCCTGGGGGAAAATATGTGCTAATGAAGACACTCATACCTTAAGAAGTTTCGAGAGCTCTAAAAGAGAGAAAACAACACGACTGTTGTACAGTCATTAACTAGCCATGTCTGGTGTGGGATTGTGGTTTTGATCCGTTTTCTAAATAACACCCCAATTAGTATTAAATAAATACTTTGTTAAAAGAGAGGAGCAGTCATCTGGGTTCACCAGCAAAGGGTCACCACGGGCTCCAAGCCCGTGCGGCATTACAGGCCACGCAGAATATTAAAAACACCTGGTATATGCAAAGATCTTCACCCAAGGCTGGCGTTCTTACGTTGTCATTTAACCTCTTTATATGTGAGCAAATAGGAAGATAAGTCAGGTGAGTTACAGAGCCCCTTGGTGGCTCAAGCAAACACGTGGCTTAACATATGGTAGCATTTACCTAAGAAGGAAAAAACCATAAATATAATTTCTATTTTTCCTACTTCAGCAACTCAGAGGCCAGTAACCAAACGCACACAGGCTGCTTCGAAAAGTATCTCCCTGCAAATAGCACATTCAACTTCCTTAGGAGTTCACGGCTGCTCTCTGTAACGATGCATTTAGCGTTTTAGTTAAACAAGGGCTGAGCCCTATAACCCATCTGCCATCGGCGTCCGCGGCCCCGAACTCCACCGAGAAAGCCAAGGGAGCACGACCACCGAGCAGCAGCACCATCTCGTTTTCACCGAGCTGACTTTGTTTCAGCAGCAAGGGCTGCCACGCTGCCAGCGTTTCACTCATTTCCCTGGACCGGGGCGTCCTGCCGGCCCGACCGCCGCCACCCGGAGCCTCCTCCTCCACCGCCGGCAGCTCCGGGCGCTCGCTCCCTGCCCCACCGCCGCCTCCAGGCTGGCCCTGACCGCCGGGCCGGAGACCCCCGCCCAGCGCACCGCCCGGCTCTGACCCGAGGCTCCGGCCCGCCTCAGCCCGCCCGCGGCGGGAGGGGATGGGGGAAGGGCCAGGCCGCCCGGGGAAGGGGCACCGCCGGGGAAAGCCAGCAGCGGAGGCAGGGGCTGGCGGCCAGCGGCTGTGCCGCGCAGAGGAGAACGATGCCTGCCCAGGTGGCGGAGCCAGCGGCGGGATGCCTGGCAGGAGACGGGCAGGGACCGCCCCCCGCGCAGCCCCGCGGAAAACGCGAGCACCTACCGGGGCTGTAGGGCGCGAACACTCGCGCGGCGTCCCCTCGGCGGCCCCGCCGCGAAGGCTGCCCCGGCCCGAGCAGGACCCGAGCGGAGCCACCGCCGCCGCTGCGCAGCCGGAGGCAGGAAGGCGCGGAGGGCGCACCCGCCCCCTGCCGGTGGCGGACCGGGGCCGCGGCGGCTCCGCCC